>PVIY010027985.1:14828-33706 GCA_004026745.1 Myrmecophaga tridactyla | reverse complement strand
TATCTTTTGGCTTGTTTATGCCACAGCTGCAGCTCAGCTTAGAGGGGCTGTATAGGGAGGATTGAAAGAGGAGTTAAGGAGAAGGTCTTTGGCAGGATCAAAGGAAGAGTTGCAGAGGGGGTAAGGAGAAGGATTTGATAAGTGAAACAAGTTTGGCAGAGAAGGAGGACTGTCACCGTCCTTCTTCTGCTTGATTATCTCCCTCCCCTGCCTCCACCCTCCCCCCACCTCACGGTTCCCGCCATCCAGCCTCCAGCTCCGCCCACTTAGCCAACTTGTAATCTGCCTACTCCCCTAGCAACTGCGTACGTCACAAAACCTCAAGCCCACCCCCTCAGTCCGTGCCAACCTGCAGCTGCCTCGTGGCGGTGCTCCTCCCAGTCCACCTCTCTCCGCCCCGAACCTATATAATCCCCTGCCCTTCCTCAATAAAGCGGACTGTTCCTGCACCTCAGACTGTCTCTGTGGTTCTTCCCCCGAGCCGCGCGTCCCTCCACGCCTCGTAAGCCCCCGGTCACCGGGACCATCTCTGCATCCCGGGTGACCCCCGCAGGAGAGAGCACGAGCGACAACAGAGGACCATGCACACAGAAAAGCAGGTTCAGAAGGTGCCAAAGGAGCACAAGGGGAAGGGGAGGCACATAATTGGTAGGGTCAAAGTCAGTAGAGGACTCTAGAGGATTTTTCCACAGAGGATTTTTCTGATTTCTTGGGAGAAGGGGATGTGAGAGGAAGCCATTCATGGAGGAGCAAAATTTGGTAAATGGTACAGGTTTGGCAGAAGGAAGGATGGTTACAGAGGGACTATATGCCATTATGCTATATAAATTCCTCAAGGTCTTAGAGGGCCTGAAGTTCAAAAGTACCATGTTTAGGCCATTGGCTGTTATTATTTAATTTATATTGTGGCCAAATTGATATGGAGTAAAAACTGAGATTTTTTTCTCTGTCAGATATATACCCTCAGATAAAGAGTTTTTTATGGCATGGGCAGGCACCAGGAATCAAACCTGGGTCTCCAGCATGGCAGGTGAGAACTCTGCCTGCTGAGCCACCCATGGCTCACCCCCAGATAGAGAGTTTTAAGATTACAGATGAGATACCCTAAATATATGACCTTGGGGGAAATGGAAAGAGTGATGCTGATGGTGAATGGAGTGATGAGTCTTAAAGACTTGGAGAGTGAAGAAAAGAGAAAGAGACAGGGCTTGAAGAAGCAGCTGGATTCTTTAGAGAGGAACCAAGACTCCTCGGAGAAATGGGCAAGTCTATAAACCTCAGTGGGGGATGTTGAGGTTGTGAGACAGGTATCTCCATGTCCCTTGTCTTCAAAACAAAGAAAACAGTTGACAGAACTGGGGGTCAAGGCTAGGAGACAGTTCCCCACTGCTGAAGAGGATCACAGACCCAGTGGTAGGATTTTTGGATGAGAAGAAGACAGTTTTCCTTCAGAAAATGGAACAACTTCTGGAGAGTTCCCAAGACTCACTCAGCTCTGGAAACAGGGTCCATACAGTGTTATTTGTTTGTTTGGCAATGGTGAGGTTGGGGACCCCACTGCTCAGGTTGTGTCACCAAAACCTTCCCAGGTTTTGGCACCAAAATGTGAGATTTAAAGACTTGGCAGCAGACTGATCACAGGTGAAGCAATTTATTTGGTCACCAGAAAGGTGGGAGCCTAAAGTAAGACTTCAGCCCACTGGGAGGGAAATTAGAAGATCTTTTATAAGTGAGGGACTGGGTAGGGATATGAGCAATGCATGGTTTTGGCAGGAACTGGAAGTTGGGGAGTTAACCACTCCTCATTGGTGGTGTTTAAAAGT
The DNA here is from genome assembly GCA_004026745.1 of Myrmecophaga tridactyla. NCBI lineage: Eukaryota > Metazoa > Chordata > Mammalia > Pilosa > Myrmecophagidae > Myrmecophaga > Myrmecophaga tridactyla. The sequence goes on along the minus strand of PVIY010027985.1, from coordinate 31,883 downwards.
TAAAGGCTGCTGCAGTGATGCAAGGTTGTAGCTGCAGAAGGGTGCCTAATGGGTAGGAGGAGCTATCATAGGAATACAGCTGCCCAGGGGGTGGGTATTGGGTCAGTAGGCTATCACAGGAATGCAGCTGCTGGAGGGTAGGTGTAGGATCAATTATGGAGCTGATGTGTGAAAATATCCATTAAGGATTTGTCACATCATTGGAGAAGTGGTCATACCCAACATTTCTCAGATAAGAAATAGTATCTTAGCTGGAGGTTTAAAATGGATCATGGGAGTTCAGGGGTGTTTCAGTGGTAGAAAGCATGGCTTCCATGCAAAAGACATGGTTTTGATTCTGGCCCATGCACCCAAAAAATAAATTAAAAACAATTGATCAGGGTCTTTAAGAATATGAAGATAAGGCAAGATTGGAGCTGGTCAAGTGGATACATTACTGGTGAAGATTGCCTGTATTAGGCCTGGAGGACAGGACCCCTTCCCCCCAGGATATAACCTAACCCTGGAAAGTATTTCAGAAATCCTCCCTCACCCCAACCCACACAAGTCCAGCATCCCCTTTACCCTCCATCAGCTGCCCTCTTGCAATAACCTTCCATCACTCAGCCTCCATGCACTGGCAATGCATTCTTGTATAAATTCGCCTTACTCACTAACCACCCTCAGGCATTTACAACCATGCATGCCTAAGGCAGCCTTTAAGTTTTAAACTTTACCAATGGAAAGATGCCAACTCCTAACTTAGCCCCCTATTTCTGAAAACTAGCTAATAGAAACATGCCTAACCCTTTTCACCCAACTCCCTAACCCAAAAGTCATAAAAACCCTATCCCCTGCCACATCGGTGCAGCCATTTCTCTCTCTCTCTCTCTCTCTCTCTCTCTCTCTCTCTCTCAATTTTGCCCTGGTGGCTCTGTTTCTCCCTGAAATAAAGCCTTTGTCTGAATCCCTTTGTCCTTGCCTCATTCCAGGTGAGTTTGCCTTTCAGTCTGTGGTTGACTAAGGGTAGGAAACAACTTTCATATTTGTTGAGCAAATACACCATGAGGAAAGAATATATCAGAAGTTTCAGGGAGGTCATGCCTGGTGACCTTATCACTGTTTATGGGACCTGTAGGACTGAAATAGTCCATTTACTGGTAACCATCATCCTCAGTCTGATTTCAGGGAACACCATTGTAGAGAATAAAATGCATTGATACCTAAGTTGTGTAGCACAATCTACAGGTTGCATTTGCTTCACTTCTAAGGAACTGATAATGTGAAATCTGAAACAGTACTGTAATTTGTTGACATATTGTCATGATCATTATCTCTTTAATGGTAGTTGCATTTTCCTTCAAGCAAGTGGTCTTAAAGCTTAATTCAAATGTTTAAACTATTCTATGGAAATATTTGATCCCTTCTGTTCACTTTCACTCTGAAAATAAAAGTCTTTTATTAAACTACAGGCTTTCTCTATCCCTAATTTATTCAACTCTGGTCATTGTCCTGAATGTCCTTTTAACCATTTTGAATCTTCAACACATTTGTGGGTTTGTCCAAGGTATGGAGGTTTACCTCCCAGCTTTTGGTGGAAGAAAAATAATGAATCTGCATTGTGGTTGTGTGTAAATCATAACGTGACAATATCAACTTCAAGGATTTGAAGTGTTTAACAAGGAGGACAGAGAGACTTAGAATACTGAAATAATGGAAAATTTATGGACCTAGGGAGAATGGTGGTGTGATTTTTTCTTATTTCCCAAGATAAGAGAATGACTGTACTTGTTTTAATCTATTATGTACTCTAGAAAGATATGGTTTAATCCTGATCCTATCTTGTGGGAACAGCCATTTCTTTTAATCATGATTCAATTTTGTAGGAAAAGAATTTTGATTAAATAATCTCCATGGATATATGGCACACCAAGTTGTGGGTGTGACCTTTGATATAATGGAGATGTGACTCCACCCAGTTGAGGTGGGTATTGATTATTTACTGGAGTACTTTAAAAGAAGGAAAATTTTGGAGATATCTGAGAGCTGACAGGCAGAGCCAAAAGTAAACTTTTAGATCTCATGATAGAAATAGTCCAGGTGCTAAGCAGGGACTCACAGAAATTGAAGAGAAGAAATCTTTGGCTCCAGTAGATGCTAAGCTAGGAGGTGACACCCAGAGTTTTGTCCTGGCAGAGCTAAGTGAATGCCCATGGACCCTTAGAGAGAAACCACCAGCTTTAGAAGGTGGAAGCAATGAAACCAGGAACAAGGATTAGCAAGTGTCAGCCACACACCTTCCCAGATCATCCTTCCTTGAGCCATGCTATCTTTCTCTGGATGACTTAGGACATATTTATGGAGTTAGAATTGTAAAAATTGTAACTTATTAAATTCCTTATTAAAAGCCAGTCCATTTCTGGTATATTGCATTCTGGCAGCTTAACAAAATAGTATAATGGCATAGACCCAAAGCTAAAAAGTTACAAAGAACTGGATTGTGTGCAACCACAGAATCCAAAATTAAGATGAGTTGAAATGACTTTTCTCTTGCTGGATCTAGGAAGATATGCTATCTTTGATAACCTGGAATGACTTGGAATTTCTCTACTTTTCCTCCTTCTGGCAGACATCAACTTTCTCTTATAGAGACCTATCCAGAACACCAGGACTTCACTTCACCTGCAGCTCTCACACAGTCTATTCCTTGCCCAGTTAGTCTTATTCATAGGCATTGACTAGACTGAACCCAAGGTGGAACAATTAATCAACTCTCTTTTATTGTTTTAAACAGATTTGTTGATATATAATTCACATACCATGAAATTTATCCACTTTAATTGTCCAGTTTTATGGCATTTGGTATAATCATAGATATGAACAACCTTTACAACTACAATCAATTTTCATTACCCTAAAAAGAAATTCTACCCTCCTTAGCTATCACCCACAATCCCTCTGTTCCATGTCCCAACTTCATGTGAATACTTGTCAGTACAAGTGTTTAAATTAGTGTAAAAAGTGATTAAATTAGATTTTCCTAATTTAATCAATAAAAGAATATATGATTTTCCATCTGACTTTTTTCACTTATGTTATTTTTACAGTTCAACAATGTTATAGTATACATCATGGGAAGTAGAGTCTTTAAATAAAAACCAGGTGGTACTTGAATCAAGGACATGGAAAGAAAATTCTGTCAAGTTACTTAGAATCCAAGAGAGTTTTGACTATTGTGGAAAAGGGGTTTCAGAGGTGGTTTCATAGTGAGGTAAACCATGCAGATATTGTGTCAAGAGAGAGGAGACATTTTACCGTTTCCCAAGAATGAAGTATTGTGCAAGTTTTCCACTTATACATTCAGTCATATTACACTATCTGAATTTGAATACCTACCACATGTCACATGTTGTTGGTAGTGACCAAGATCAAAGTGACTGTGACTGATAGCAGGATTAGTTAGGCATAAAATATCCACCAGGATTAATTCCATCCTGAGAAGGTGGAACAGGGAAGTAAGCTAGTTCAGTCATCTTTGCCTTATACCAGCCCTGTCTACACCTAGAGAAACTTGATTAGAGTAGTTAAGCATGGATTAGCCAGGGAAAAGGTTAATGAAATTCTGGAGTCCTTAACACACATTGGATTTCTTTCTTCTTCCATTTTAAAATTGCTTTCTATATCCTTCAGATTCCATTGAAATTAAATATATTTTCATTTCTGTGGATGGTCCAAATGAGACCTTCCCAAATTAATAAGAAAAGACAATGGTTTCCTCTATCAATTTAGGGTCTATCTATGACCTATCTAAATAAAATCAGAGCCTTTAAAAACCTTATGAATCTTCTTCCATCAAACTTGTCTTAGTGAAATATGCTTGTTATTCTCTTTGTGTCCATAAAACACTCAAGGAACTCTTTCCCCTACTCTTGGTTCTGTGTTTGGTCATTGTAGGTGTATTATGGTATCTCTAGTTGGTGATATTCACATGGATGCCCCTGGAAAGCCTGGACCACTTTCTCACTGTCAGAACTTCAAGGTGGTTAACTACTCAAGGGCAAGCAGATTCAAGAAGAGCTACATGTGGCCTGTTTGCTATAGGATGCCAAGTGTGATTAAGGCTCTGCAAGATTGAGTCCCCGTGGGTATGGCAGACTTAGGTGGTTATTGTGGCATTAACTGGTGGTAGCAGGAAATGTGTTCATACCTGTCTACATATGATTTCATGAAGAGGAAGGAAAAACTGAGTTGATTCTTATAACATTGATGAAAAAATGTGAAACATTCATTCTGCCAGTTCCATGCAAAGCATATCAAATATACCATTTCCCTTCACCATAAAAAAACCCTAATAGGGAAGTACTCCTATTATACATACATTTTACCTATGTACACTGAGCTTTGTAGAAATGGTGAGCACCATGTCCAAGTGGACACTGATTTTAAACTTTAAAGAGTATGGATCCTAGAACCTGATAACCTGGGATCATTTCAAGGTCCCAACTAAGTTGGGGCAACTTAGTTAATTTCTTTGTTGATTTTTCACATCTATAAGATGGGGATAATAATAGTATGTACTTCATGGCACTTAGAATAGTACCTGGAAAAAGTAAATACTATATAAATACTATATATATTTATATCCTACATTTAAAAAATGAACTTTTATGAGTGCTACTATCATTTTCTTTTTCAGTTGCTGGATCAACCTACAAAATGGATTTATCTGGTGTTTCATAGGACAAATTGTTAGGCAGCACCTCTTCCCCATGATATGACTAGCCCTTAATGGATATTCCCACATAACATTTCCATAATATCTAGCCCCTATTGGATAGTCCCCCACAGCAGGTTCATGATGGCTAGCTCTTAATGGACATTCCTGCATAGCAGTTCCATAATGATTAGTACTTTATGGATATTCCTGCACAACAATCCCATTAATTGATCCTACTCCTATGCTCTAGCAGCTGCATCTGCCCTCCAGCAGTACAGCCCTGTATGACTGCAAAGGCACTTAACTTTTCACCCCACCCATACCCTCAGATATGAAGATCCTCAAATTGCTCTCCCCATCAGGCTGAAGTCTGCCTTCAGACCCTCACCATGCTAGTGCCTGAATGAATTCCTTCACCTCTGATCAGTCTGTTTCCAGGCCTTCCTTAAATCTAACACCCATAACTACAGTCATCTTGCCAGGTTTATATTATGTGTGTTATTTTAAGTTGAAGATCAAAATAGTTACAATTTTAACAATCATTTGTTTCATTTAAGATGGCAAATGCCTGAGAATGTTTAATTGCTAGTGGGTAGAGAGGAAGACACCCAATTATATCCAGCACCTAGGATATCATAGATGCTTAATTACTGTTTGTTAATATAATATATGAAGAAATTAATGCAAAACTATTAATATGGTATGGTAATGCAATTTGAAAGAAATTTGAGTGTCCTTAAATTTACTTCTAAGTTTATATTTATGTTTCACTTAGGTCTTGGTTTGATAATTATATAGTATAGATTAAGATATGCTGTTGTAACAGTCATATGCTGAAATCTATGTTATTTAATACAGCAAAGATTTGTTTTTTACTCTTTCAAATTCTAATGTGAGTAAGGAGGCTCTCCATGTATTTATTCAGGAATTAATGCAGTTCTAATCTTGTGATTCTGTTATTTGAACAGGTGGTTCATTTGGTTACTGGTTAAAGGGAACATTTATGGAACACTGGGCAGACCTCAGGCATACAGCATGCTGCTAATATCCCACTGACTAGAAAGCAGTCATGTGTCCCAGAATTTCTTCAGGAGTTGCTGAGAAATGTCTTTCCATGCACCCACATGCCCAGGAAGAAGTAATTATGGAGAGATTGCATTGCATTGTTCCTTTCTCACTTGACCCACTTCCCATTGTTCTTTTATAGCGCTGTGGGGACCTCAAGAAGTATTATTTTATAAGTATCTGTTGTCTAGTCCAAAAGAGTCTGACCATATTTTAGCTAAGGAGCCATACCTTTTTCCAAGGTTTCCTGTTGTTTTCTACTTTGACTGTATATACTGGCCTACAAGTGTCTGTATTTCATCTATTTTCTCCTCTCAGATAAATTGTGAAATATATTTTGACAGACTGCCTATCTTCCTTCACTAAAGAAGTTTTGAAGATCCAAAGCAAAAGGAAAGAGTGGCTCAGATATTAGAATAATTTTGCATACATTATATTTCTATAGGACATTTTATCTCACAGGTGATGCAATATGGAATTTTCAGATGTCCAAGAAAGTGAGTGTGTATTTGGAGAGGGAAGTGGGGATGGAAGGATGTAGGTGGAGGGAAGAAAGGGTTGCTACTTGAGTACCAGGACCTATATTATAAAACTGTGAAGTAGATATATTGAACTCATATTAAAATGGGTGTAACAGACAGTTTATGGTGACATCTATATATTACAGAATGATTTCTGCTTTACAAAAAGATTCTTCTTTTTCTGCCTGAATTTAATCCAGATGTGATCAAGCTACAACCCATGAACCAAATCTTGACTTCTTTTTCTGTACAGCTTATGCCATAAGAAAGGTTTATCTATTTTTAATTGTTGGGAAATATCTAAAGAAATAGATTTGGTAACATTCAAGATTTAGGTGAAACTTAAATTTCAGTGTGCATGAATAAAGTTTTATTGGGAAACAGTCACATTTATTCACTTATATATCATCTTTGACACTAAAATGGCAGAGTGGGGTAGTTGTGACAGACCATAACATTTACAAAACTGGATATATTTACTAATGGCCCTTTACAAGGTAAAGAATTGTTAACACTGTCTTAAATAACAAGGAGAAATTTATAGTGTTTATTTACTTATAAGTTTGCATGCATCCACATAAATAGTCATTTTCAGAATGATAAAATGCCATCCTGTTTGTGGAAATTCATAGTAGAGGAATTACCTAGGGAATAAATATGTCTTCAACCATGCTAGAGTTTTTACATTTAAATGACAACTGTTTCTTAGATGAAGCATTTATTTATTATTGTTCCTTGAACACATTTTAGAAAATACAAATATATTTTCTGGTGTACATTACAGTTTGATCAAAGTTTGAAAATAATTTCAAAAGAAGGCAAATGAATCTATGCATGCAGGAAAACAATATTAAGAATAGAAGGTGGTGAGATTGGTAACCATCCATCTTGGTTTTGCCAAGACACTGAATTTTAAAAAAATATTTCTATTGGTTAATCTTCATATACATAGAGTCCATGCATGGTGTACAATCAATGGCTCACAGTGTCATTACTAGTTGTGTATTCATCACCATGATTATTTTTGAACATTTAGAGAAAAAAAAAGAAAATCTCATACATTCCATATTCCTTATCCCTCACTCTCAGGGACCACTAGCATTTCAATGTATCCAACTTATTTTACCTCTTATTCCCTGTATTTTTAATTTATTTTTATCCATTTTTTAACTCATCTGTCCATACCCTAAAAGGATAAAAGAAGCATCACACACAAGATTTTCACAATCACACAGTCACATTGTAAAAGTTATACTATCATCTTCAAGAATCAAGGCTACTTAGAAACAGCTCAACAGTTTCAGGTACTTTCCTCCAGCCACTCCAAACATAGGGAGAGGACAGTGAGTTGGCCTTGAAAGCATGGTCACATCTGAGCAAAAAACAGGTTCTTTTGGGGTGACTCTTATACATAATTTTAAGTAGGTTTAGCCTCTCCTTTGCAGAAATAAGTTTCATGGGGACAATCTCCAAGATTGATGGCTCAGCCTAATGGTTTGGTTGTTCCCTCTGCTTGTGCAAATATGAGTAATTCTCCCAATGGAGAGGTTGAATATTTCCTCCTTTCTCCCCAGTCCCCCAAAAGGACTTTGAAAATACTTCTTTATTCACTGCCAAAATTACTGTGGGATATTTTTGGGTATAACTCTAACCTGGACAAACCAACAAAATCTCACACCCTACTCAAGATTCCATGCACTTTTTGTGTTCAATTAACCTGACCATACACACTAACTTAAGTAAGGCACCATCAAAAATAGATGTGTTTTGCACCAAATAAGTATCTCTCCTTTTGGTTTCACACAGAAGTTGAAGTTGTAAAATATAGACAATACCATCCTCCTTTACCCTATATTCTGATCTACCTTAGTCCTATCCAGATTAGCTTCCCTTGTGTCTCCCATTGAGGTCTGATCCCTTGCCAACTTTTAAGCAGTTCCTTTATGGGGCGCTATTAACTTTCATAGCTTCAGAGCTCTAACTCTGAGCCTCAGGTGTCACATAAATACCCAAGGTTTCTGGGAATGATCAGATTATATACTAACAAATATTTTCTATATCTCAGAATTCAGAAAAAAGTTACAACTCCTGAATATATGAAGAAACTGTTTTTTAAATCCATTGCTCAGCTTTTCCTCTTGGGCTGTCCTCTTTCTAATTGAGCCAGCAAAGAACCATTCATATTGTTTATTGCCTATGCTTTCATTCTCACCAATGTCCTAAAGGGTTATCTTTCTGGTCCACTGTCCCTCAATCTGCAAATAACATGAACCTCTATTCCTGTTCCCAGCCCTCACAGGTGCACTCTTTCCTCATCTTTTGCATGTGTTAAACCTTTCCTCAAACACTTGTGTTCTCATTTTTGTTGCTCTACTAGATAATGAATGTTCTTATTTCTACTGTTCTATGACTAAGTTTAGTTAGTTCACTCCCCTGTTTTCCTATTCTCCAGTTTCATAACTCATGGATCTGCTTTGAGGATTGTTTAATAACTTGATTGCTCATTATTTTTAGTCATGAATATGGAGTCTGACAACAAAAATATTGAGTTAGGCACACAGCTTTCTATTTCTTTATATTCCAATTATTATTAAGTATTAGGCCTTGTGGGGATTTGGTTGCTAATTTTTTAAATAGAGAGGAAGCCAGAGATGAAACAAGTATTACATAAATAGACATATAATTGCAATTTGTGTTCCAAGCTTTTGTGTGAATTGTGTTGGGAAATGAATATAATTGATGAATCTCTTTAGACCTGGAGGCATGGAACTCAAGTTGAATAAGAGTAAGCCAGGTACAGAATGGAAGCAAATTTTGTATTTAGTTCCTTAGATGAGTAAAGAACCTAAAGCACAATAAAAGTAGCTCTGTGTGTATAGGAGACAATGGTGGGGAATGAAGTTAAAAAAAAACAGGTACTGGAAAGATCATGTAGTGTCTTTAAACACCATTTCTACATTGCACGCTGACTAGATGTATTGGTAGCTATTCCCAGATTTAACTCCATATGGGTTGCATCATTTAGGATTTCCACTAGTAAGGAGTCAGAGGACCTGTTTCTCTATAAATGCACCTTACTTTATTCCCCAAGCTTGGCCAATTTAATAGGTGAAATATGTCCTACTAGTACATTTTAATTTGTTTCCTTTCATTGAATAAGCTTGAATATCTTTTCACATATATAAGGGTCATTTCTAATATACTTTTTGTAAACTGACCATTTTATTTCCTTCCTTTACTTTTTCTGTTGGATATAGATCTTTTATCCTTTTGATTTCAAAGGAATCTTTATATATTAGGGATATAAACCTTTGTCTACTATAAGCTACAAATATATTTTTCCAGTTTGTTGTTTATTTAATATTCTTATGTATTTTGGACATATAGAATACCCTCCATACATTCTTAAACTCTGAGGCTTGGGATTTTATTTTATGCTCTATTTTTACAACCTAAGTCTACTCCCTTCTGACCTTCTCATTTGTTCACTGCAAAAACTTCCTTCTCTAATCTTTCCCCCAACAAGACAATGGATTCTTCTGTTTCTAATTATTCTTGACCTCTACTGAACATAGCTTTTCTCATTATTATGCCATTAACAGGAACAGCAGACTCATGACCTATGCACCTTTGGAGATGCCTAGACCATTTGACAATAGCAGGATCTTCCACTTGGTCAAACTCCAGCTGTGTTCTCACCTTGTATGTAAAGGGTTGTAAAAAACAGAGAGCTACTACAATCTAATCTTTCCTCTCTCTTTTGTTTTTTCAAATTTCATGATACTTTGAAAATGGTCCCTGAATTTACTAACTTACAACATTATACTGAAATAAATGGATCACAGAGAGTTTATAAATGCAAAACATATCTTTATAGATATAACATACACATTTGACTTTCATATTATGGAACATAGCTGTACTAGTTTCCTGTTGTAGCCATAATATAGTTGGCATAAATATAACAATTTAAACACTACAGATTTATTATCTTGCAGTTCTGGGGAGCAGAAAGTGTCACTGGGTTAAATTCAAGGTTTCAGGGGATCCTAGGAAATATGTTGTTCCCTGCCATTTCAGCTTCTAGATGATTCCCACATTCCTGAGCTTGTGGTCATCTTTAATTCTCAAGGCCAGCAATCACATCATTTCAACCTCTGCTTGTTTGCCACATCTCCTTCTCTGACTTTTTGCACCACCCTTCTCTTTCAGGGCCACTGTAGTAGTATTAAAACTATCTGTATAAACCAAGATGATGTCCCTATCTCAAGTTCCTTAATCATATCTGTAAAGCCTCTTTTGAAACAGAAATTAACATATTTACAGTTTCCAGGGATTGGTATGTGGGCATCTTTGGGGGGTCATAATTTGCTTATGTCCTTCTCTGTGAAAAAACACTTCTCTGCTGAATAATAGCACTGAAAACATGACACTGACAACTTATCTGTTCCAGGAACAGACAAAAATATGCTTCCTTGTGCAATATTTATTTCATTATGCTAACAGCCTTTTAAAGAGGGCCATGAGGTTATCAAATTTCACAAGGTTTACTTGGGAGATACACAATTGGATATTGGCTCCAGGAAAACAGAAAGTAATTAACATCCCTAAAGTAGTTTTCTTAAAATTTCATAGTCCCATTCAAGTAAATGTTTGATTAATTCACCATAGTGAACATCACACATGCAAAAATACTCCATGCAGTATACCCTGGCATATAGACTTTTTAAAAAGTGAGTTTAAATTATTGATATATCAGTAACACCCATAATTTTTATTTCATTGAATTTCTCATCAGATATTTCTATTTAAAGTTCTTGTATTTTTTTTCCTTTCCATCTCTTCTAAAAGGAAGGGTATGTGTCTTATTTCATAAGACTTTTTTTCATGATGCTGTTATTTTACACAAAACAAAGAAATTCTTTGACAATATTTAGTGCATATGTCTTCCTGATCATTTAACAAGTTGAAATTTTTAATATCTTCAAATGAAACATATGAGGTAAGCAACTTGAATAAACTTGATGAAAGTAATTACACTAAAATACCCATTTGTGTCCCTACTTTCTTTCCTCTACTTTTAACTTCACAAGCCTGGTTCTGGCCTTCTCACATTTTGCAAGCACTTACATTCTTACATGACTTTATACTTTACTTGTTCTCAAAATCTATTTATTTCCCTTGCAGTGTATTTCAAAGAACTTGCTTCTTGTTCAGGTCTATCTTTTTATCTTTCTGATTTCTTACCATTTGAACCTGCAATGAGGATGTAGAATAATCAGATGCAGCCATTTCTGCTCAATCTCTGGATGTGTACATTAAAGTCTAGATGAATGTATGATACTTATGATGCTGCTCTTAATATAATGTTTAGTATTTAATTATTTTAATAAGTTTTTGATAGAGGTAAGTGTATACTTCAAGGAAGATTTTATATGTAACTCTTTACATAGGCCTAAATTCTATGAAAATCCAAATGCAGCAAATGAGATAATTTTTAATGAACAAATTCCACTTCTCCTGATGTCAGTCTTGTAAATATTTCCCTTGTTCTTAGAATATAGTTTATATGCTTAAAATGAACAAGAATTTCTGCACAGTCTGGCCCATGCCTATAACTTTCTCACATATCCCTCCTCATTAGGGTCCACAGACTGTCTTCATTAGTGCACCTGCCAAGCTCAGACACTGCTCAGAGACTTTGCTCAGGATTTCCTTGTGCTTGTAATATTCTTTTCTGTCTCTGTCCACTTCCCCTGCATAGTCCTGAATCCCAACTGTCTAATCAATTCCTGATTTCCTCCTGGTATCTTTTCTAATTTTCCTATCACCTATTATGGAGGCTGCTTTCTTAGTTGCTATCTAGATTAGATTAGTAATATCCATCTATCCTCTTATGCATCCTGAATTTCATCTCACAGTACAGCTGCTATCAAGTTTACTTTTGCAACTAGACATATAAGGATATCTTCAGGTTCTATTGTCTTCATTTTTATACCTCCACAGAGCCCAAAACCTTAAAGTTATAAGGCATACATACTGAAAGAATGAACATATCCATGCAAAATGAAATTAACATATAAGACCATGATTTGTACACATTCAAACATTTAGCCAACAAAAATAGTGATATCTATTGTGCTTCAAGCCATTTGCAAAGGAAACTTTTCCTGTAGAGAATTAAAGAGTTAAATTCATAACATCATTTCATAGTTGAGTAAATTAAGGTACAATAATATTAGTGAATATCAATTTGACTAGGTTAAAGGGGACTCAAAATGAGAGTGACTAAAAATCTGAACTTATCTTCCATGGTAGTATTTTTTTTTCTGTACATGAATGTTTATAGAAGCTTTATTTGTAATAGCAAAAAACTGGAACTATCCTAAATGTCTATGAAATAATGAATAGAGAAACACATTGTGGTACCTTGGTAGTATTTTTTACTAAGCAAATGTATTCACTTAAATTTTTTCAGATGAGAGAGGAGTATAAAAATTAGATGAAGATATTACCTGAAAATGACTTAATCTGAGAGCTACATGCTGGTTACCTCTGCCACCCCATCCATGTGGTAAAATGATTATTCCAATAATTATTCTTTTCTATTATTTACCAATATTGCACTGGGCAGGACATACAATGTTATGTCTGGTAGATTTGGTGTTGAGCATTTTTGTCTCATTCTTGATCATTCAGCCCAGAAATGCTTTTAATACTGTACCAAAATGTTTGGTGCTTGCTCTAGTTTTCAGTAAGTATCACTTATGGGATTAAGATGGTTCCTTCCTATTCCTAATTTAATAGGTATTGTTTGTTTTATAATCATGAAAGTGTTTTATTTTATTAAATATTTACCAACAATTATTGTGATGATTACTATTCCATTTCTGTAGGTATCATGTACTGAGAATGCATAGGATAGGAAAAATATTGTCATGGCCTAGTCTCTTTATATAATATAGCTGGATTTAGGAGGTATTTTTTTTAGGATATGTGGGTTTATATTCCAAAAATATGTGGCTTGTAATTTCCTTCCTTTAGTGACCTTACATATTCTGTTACCAATGTCACGTTCTTCTTATAATATGCATTGGGAAATTTTCCCACTTTTTCTTTTTCTCTGGCTGACTTTGAGTAAATGAGTATTATTTTTCTCTTGCAAGTTTGATGGAATAAACCAGTGAAACCACTGGTCACAATAAAAATTTTAAATAATGTTTTCAACTAGGGATTCAGTATCCTAAGTATATATGAAAATTTTCAGATTTTTTCCATTATTCTTGGGACAGTTTGGCAATCTTCATTTTTCTGGGAACTTGTGAAATTCATTGAAATTTTCCACTATATTGGGAATAAGATATTTATACTAGATTTTTTAAATGCAATTGTATTGAGATATATTCACACACTGTTTAATCCATCAAAGTTACAGAACATCTAACAGTATCACCACATATTTGTGCATTCATCACCCCTATCAATTTTAAACTATTATCATTACTCCAAAAATAAAAATAAATGATGAAAATATAAAAGAAAACCCCAAATATATTATTGCTATTTTTCCTCCCTATGGTTGACCATAGAAGGTGATCCAGTTTCTCCACATCTTCTTCAACATGGGTAGTTTCCTGTGTGTTAATAGTGGCCATACTAGGGGATGCAAAATATCTCATTGCAGTTTTGATTAGCTAGTGAAGATGAGCCTTTTTTTTATATATGCTTTTATGTCTTTTCTGTTTCCTTTTTTAAAAAAAGTCTATTTATATATCTTGTCCATTTTAGGGTGTGTTTGTCTTTTCATTGTTGAGTGTAGGTTTTCTTTATTTATAGTCTGTATATCAAACCCTTAGTACATATGTGGTTTCCAAATACTTTCTCCCATTTTGTCAGCTGTCTTTTCACTCTTTGGACAAAGGCCTTTGATGCACTGAAAAATTAAATTTTGAAGAGGTCCCATATATTTATTTTGGTTTCATTACTTGTGCTTTGGGTATAAGATCTAAGAAGCTAACTTCTATAGTAGGTCTTGAAGAAGTCTCCCTGTTTCATCTTCTAACAGTTTTATGTTACTAATTTTTATATTTTAGTCTCTGATCCATTTTGAGTTATTTTTTGTATATGGTATAGGACAGGGGTCCTCTTTCATTTCTTTAAATATGGATATCCAGTTCTCCTTATGCAATTTATTGAAGAGACTGTAATGTCCCATTTGAATGGATTTGGGAGCCTTGACAAAATCAATTGACTAAATGTATGAGGATCTTTTATTGAAATCTCAGTTTGAGTCCTTTAATCAACATGCCTATCTTTATGTAGTACCATGGTGTTTTGAACACTGTGGATTATAATCCCCCTTTAAATCCATGAAGCGTGAGTCATCTAACTTCTTTCTTCTTTTTGAAGGTGTTTTTGGCTATTTGAAGTCCCTTTCCCTTCTGAATAAATTTCATAACAAACTTTTTCATTTATGCAAAGCAAGTTATTGGAATTTTCATTATTATTGTATTGAATCTTTTGATCAATTTGAGTAGAATTGACATCATAAGGATATTTAGCCCTACAGCCCAGGAACATAGAACATCTTTATTTAGTTCTTCTTTTAGCAGTGTTCTGTAGTTCTCTGTGTATCAGGTCTTTTGCATCCTTAAGTTTATCCTTAGATATTTGATTTTTTGTTTTTGGTATGTTCAGGCTCCGGGATCAAACCTGGGTTTCTGGCAAGGCAGGAAAGAACTCTGCCACTATGCCACCATTGCACCGCCTGATATTTGATTTTTTAATTGTTGTTGTGAAAGAATTTTTTTTCTTGATTACCTCATCAGATAGTGGAATACATGATGTTAAAAAACCTTACTGATTTTTGCATTTTATAATTGGACAGATGTGTATGTTTTATTGACTATATTGGATCCCTCCACTTTGCTGAACTCCTTTAATAGTTCAAGCATTTTTACTGTAGATTTTTCAGGACTTTCAAATATAACATTCTGTTATCTACAGATAATGAAAGTTTTACATCATCCTTTCCATTTTGGATGGTTTTTATTTCTTTCTCTTGCCTAACTTCTTTAGCTAAAACTTCTAGCCCAGGGTAGAACAATAGTGGTGAAAGTGGGCATCTTTAATTGTTCCCAATCTTAGAGGGAAAGCTGTCTGTCTCATACTATTGATTATAATGTTAACTGTGTATTTTTCATATATGCTCATTATCAGGATGAGAAATTTTCCTTCTACACAACCATTTGAAGTATTTTTTTCAAAACAGGAAAATGAGTTTTGTTGAAACCCTTTTCAGCATAAATCAAATGTTTTTTTCCTTTTGATTCATTAATGTCATCTATTACCTTAAATGATTTTCTTGTGTTTAAACCACTTTTGCATAAGTGGGATAAACCCACTTGGTCGTAATGTATTATTCTTTCAACGTAATGATATATTTGATCTGCAAGTAATTTGTTGATTTTTTATCTATGTTCATTAGAGACATTGGTCTTTAATTTTCTTTCCTTGTAGAATGTTTACCGCACTTTGATATTAGGATGATTTTTACTTCATAGAATAAGTTAGATAGTGTTCCATCTTCATCTTTTTGGAAGAATTTGAAGAGAAATGGTGTTGATTTTTCTTAGAATGCTTGGTAACATTCACATGTGAACCTACATGGTGCTGGAATTTTCTTTGTTTGGAGGTTTTGAAGACTGATTTACCTCTTTATGAGTGATTTGTTTGTTGACATCTTCTATTTCTTCTGTGTAGGTTATCCATTGCACCTAAGTTGCCTAGTTTGTTTCATACAGTTATTCATTTTATTCTGTTATGAATTTTTGTAATCCTTTAGGTGCTGTGGTATTGAACACCCTCTCATTCTGATTTTATTTATTTACATCTACTCTATTTCTCTGTCAGTCTACTTAAGGGTTTATTGATCTCAGAGAACCAACTTTTCAGTTTATTCATCCTTTCTATTTTTCTGCTTTCTGGGCACATTATTATCTTGATTAGATTAACTTGAAAGTTGGTTTCCCTTTCTTGCCTAAGATTTTGTTGTTGATTGTGTTTTTGTCGAAGGTCTCCTTTGGTGTTTGGTCTGTCAATATGTCCCAGACAAACCAGGACCATTGTCTCACTCAAGATTAGCTTACCCATTCCAATGTGTCTTAGAGAGAAGATGATCAAATATATTTTTCCAGACTTCCCAGCAGATGACAGATTTTGGTAACCTCTCCTCACACTCTCACCACTCCTAGATGGTAGCTGCCTGCCCAGCCATGCAGGGTCTGGCCAGACTTGAAGCTGCTGGCCTTGGGTGTGGTTGATGGGCACTGGGAGCCATAATGGATGGGTACCACAGCTTCTCTGTTTGTGGAAATAGTGGATTCATGAATGCCCTGGTCTTCTGCAAGGAAAGGCTCTAGGTTATGGCACCCAGAAGATTGCCATTTCCAGATAATAGTTGTGTCAGGACTGTTCCAAGTCCTTTTTTTTTCCCAAGTGGAGGGCTTACTGTCTCTTGCAGACCCACTGCAGCTTGCCAGGTTCAAAACAGGTGTGCTTGGATTTCCCAGCCTCAGAGGTGGAAGATGGGAACTAAAGTGGAGATGAGACTCTTGCTGAAACCTGCCCATTGTGGAAATAGTATGCTGCTAGCTCTGGAGCCCCTGCTTGGAAAGGCTCTAGGCTGTAGGAACTTGAGCTTTTTAAATTTTAAATATACATAGTAAATAATAAACATATATATATATATATATATATATATATATATATATA
>PVIY010027985.1:0-14728 GCA_004026745.1 Myrmecophaga tridactyla | reverse complement strand
TGTAATGAATCATTTTTACAAATTAAATAAATGGCAGATTATATCATCAATGTCAACTCATTTAAAAATACAAAATGACAGTAAAGTTATGTGAAAATAATCTGCATATTAGTTATTTAAAAAGTAGAAAATTCCCACTCTTTATAATATCATGTATATGAATAATTTCAAGATATTTAAAGGTATGAATAAAATCCTAAGTATTGATTTTCTACTCCTTTTCTACATTATGGCCCAGACCCCATCTATGATATTTTCTGTGATCTTGCAACATCAAGCCTTTGTTTTTCTTTTCTCTGAATTGCTGAGTATTGTGCACAGTGGTGATTTGAGTCTTTTTGCTATTTCCCACAATTCTGCCAAAATTTATTCACTCTTCATTTCTATTACATAGTAGTGTCACTGCCTCTATGAAGAATTACACAAGCCCCATCTTTACAATGTGCATGCTCTTCCTTAGGTCCATAAATAAGTGTACTTTTATTGCAGCCTTTAAGAATGAACATGAAATATCTCTGTGTTTTGTCTACCTTACTTAACTGTGAACTAGAGGAGCAAAGAAACTAAAACCTACGCACTGAGAGTATGCTATATCATCATCTTGTATACCATAGAAATACTCACTTCATAAACAATCACAACTTTTCTGAGTATTGGTTCTGTGTCATGAGCAGTGTTAAGCATGGGGAAATTGAATATGGTTAGGACATATGCCTTTAATTTATTCTAAATAGCTTTTTATGCAAAATGAAAATCAGGTACTTATAATATTGTGTGTTAAATTCCAAAGGGGGGGTGTAATTTAGGTCACTGTACTGCAGTACAAAAAAGTTTTCTGGAGATGATTTGCCTGCAATAATCTAAAGCAATAAGTGAAAGAAGCTAATTCAGTGCTGCTAAAGAGTGTAATTTCAATGGGAAATTTTATTAATTGCAAATATTAACTTATTGAATGATGAAGAGTTTTGTCAGCAGTTATACTCCAGATGTTTGATGTATTAGTTAGGGTTCTCTAGAGAAACAGAATCAACAGGGAACACTTGCAAATATAAAATTTATAAAAGTGTCTCACATGACTGCAGGAACACAGAGTCCAAAATCCACAGGGCAGGCTGCGAAGCCGACAACTCTGATGGGGGGTCTGGATGAACTCCACAGGAGAGACTCACCAACCGAAGCAGGAATGGAACCTGTCTCCTCTGAGTTCTCCTTAAAAGGCTTCCCATGATTAGATTTAGCATCACTAATTGCAGAAGACACTCCCCTTTGGTTGATTGCAAATGGAATCAGCTGTGGATGGAGCTGACATGATCATGACCTAATCCTATGAAATGTCCTCATTGCAACAGACAGGCCAGTGCTTGCCCAATCAGATAAACAGGTACCACAACTTGGCCAAGTTGACATGTGTCCCTAACTATGACACTTGCCGATACATTCTGTGAGTGGGAGATATAAAAGATAGGTTGAGAATTTCTCTGTGAGCATACACTTACCTGTCCCATTGAATATCTCATTCTCTGGGCAGTGTGTGCAAATAAAGTAACAGGCAGATTTTCTCTCCTGAAAAGTTATCCTGAATCCAGGAATAAACCTCTCACTGCATAAAGAATAGGTAGTAAGAAGGAAATCAGGTATGTGTTAACAGCTGTGACTTTAACAGGCCTTCTAAGAATTAAACTGTTTGGGTTACTGGACCATTACCAAATTTAAATTTTATATACCTAAATCAACTTAATTGATAGGATCTCAAGTTTATTGTATGATGTGAAATATATACTAATTTAGAAATACATATTTGAAGAAATGTGTTCTTTTTCCTTTCATTGGACAGTGAGTAAGAAAATAGTTAAGGTTTAAAAGTGAGTTGTTAAATGCTGAGGTGTGGCCATTTACTGAGCTGTTGGGAGGCATAAAACATTCATGGTGAGATTTTAGTTATTTATGTGTAATTTAAAGCATGATGATTTAATCCTATATTCCACTGAAAATCCTGTTGCCTACTCTATCAATCCTCAGATATAGACCATTGTTGATCACATGGTTCATGAGGCAAATTATCTTACTTTCAGTTTAAGTGCCAAACCTTCAGAATATTCAAAAGGTGAAGATGTAATAACCAGCATCCAATTTTCTTTTCTCATCTGAATTCACTGGGCCCACAGCAGAATTGTTAAATTGAATGTTCCCCAGAAATGGGTGCATATAAAGGAAGTGTATTATTCTGTGAAAAAGTATTCCCCAAATTAAGGATAGAAGAAAACTCAAAGAAGGAAGAATTCCTCATCCTCTGTCATCACTTCTTTACAACACAAATTTCTTATTAGCATCTAATGAGGTGAAAAAAAAAAAAGAAAGCCTAAGTACCTATATTAAAAAACCAGGGCAGGCCATGGTGGTTCAACAGGCAGAGTTCTCTCACCTGCCATGTCAGAGACATGGGTTCGATTCCCAGTGCCTTCCCATGCAAAAAAAAAAAAAAAAAAAAAAAAAAACAAGAGAGAGCAACTTGAGGATTTAATAGCACACCTGGAGGAACTTGAGTATGAGCAGCAAAGTAACCCCAAGACAAATAGAAGAAGAGAGATAACAAAGATTAAAGCAGAGATAAATGTATGGGAGAACAAAAGAATAAGAAAAGGAATCAATAAAAACAAAAGTTTGGTTCTTTAAGAACATCAATAAAATTGATGGGCCAGTAGCAAGACTGACAAAGAAAAAAAGAGAGGATGCAAATAAACAAAATCAGAAATCAGAAGGGGTGCATTACCACAGAC
Source organism: Myrmecophaga tridactyla (assembly GCA_004026745.1). Lineage (NCBI taxonomy): Eukaryota > Metazoa > Chordata > Mammalia > Pilosa > Myrmecophagidae > Myrmecophaga > Myrmecophaga tridactyla. The sequence continues at coordinate 11,951 of PVIY010027985.1, read as the reverse complement.
CCTGAAGAAATAAAAGAAATCATAGAAGGATACTATGAACAACTATATACCAACAAACTAGACCACTTAGATGAAATGGACAAATTCCTGGAGACACACAAACAAGCCACACAGACTCAGGAAGAAATAGACAATCTCAACAAACCAATCACAAGTAAAGAGATTCAATCTGTCATTAAAAATCTTCCTTCAAAGAAAAGCCCAGGGCCAGATGGCTTCACAGGGAAATTTTATTAAACATTCCAAAAAGAACTAATGCCAATCTTCCTTAAAATTTTCCAAAAGATTTAGGAAAAAGGAACTGTACCGCAATCATTTTATGAAGCTAATATCATTTTAATACCAAAACTTGGTAAAGATGCTATAAGAAAGGAAAACTACAGGCCAATCTCCCTAATGAACATAGATGCAAAAATTCCAATAAAATATTAGCAAAGTAAATCTAACAGCACATTAAAAGAATTATGCACCATGACCAAGTCAGGTTTATACCAGGCATGGTATAAGGATGGTTCAACATGAGAAAATCAATAAATGTCATACAGCACATTAACAAATCAAAAGGAAAAATCACATGATTATCTTGACTGATGCTGAAAAAGCATCAATTGATGTTGAATCAACAAAATTCAACATTGTTTTCTGATAAAAACACTCCTAAAGATGGGAATCAAAGGTAATTACCTCACTATTATAAAGGAAATATATGAAACAACAATAGCCAGCATCATGCTCAATGGAGAGAGACCAAAAACTTTCCCTCTAAGATCAGGAACAAAAAAGGGATGCCCACTGTCACCACTATTATTCAATATTGTGCTAGAAGTTCTAGCTAGAGCAATCAGGCAGGACAAAGAAATAAAAGGCATCCAAATTGGAAAGGAAGAAGTAAAACTCATTATTTGCAGATGATATGACACTATACTAGGAAGATCCTGAGAAATCTACAGCAAAGTTACTTGAGCTGATGAACAGTTCCAGCAAGATGCCAGGATATAAAATTAGTGTGCAAAAATCAGTAACATTTCTATACACAAGCAGTGACCTAACTGAGGAGTCAGTTAAGGAAAAAATTCCTTTCAAAATACAAACTAAACTGGCTGGAGGCATGGTGGCAGGCTGGAGCTGAGGGCTCCATATACACATGTGGAGAGGCTGTGGCACCAATGCAGTGGCAGGAGACATTTCCACCCCCTCTGGAGGCACAGGGTTATACTAGATTCTTGGGGCCTCTGTCACCTGCTTAGTTTCCTACCCCAAAAGAGGAGACTGGCTTGTGGGGTTGAGTGGCCCAAGCTGAGGGCTCAAAGACCTCAAGGCAGTAGTGATGATGGCATTGATATCAGTGGTAACAATGGCCTCAGCAGGTGGAGAATATGAAAAACCTGATCAAGCTAGGAGATGTGACACCACACAATATTAAACAGTTAAAGAGATTAAACCAAGTTATCTTTCCAGTCAGCTACAGTGATAAGTTCTACAAGGATGTACTGGAGGTTGGAGAGCTAGCAAAACATGCCTATTTCAATATTGCAGTAGGTGCAGCATGATGTAGAGTGGATCATGCACAGAATCAGAAGAGAATTTACCCTATCACACAAGGATGCCTGGCACCTTACTGAAGGCTAGGATTAGGCACTAAAATGTTAAATCATGTCTTAAACATCTGTGAAAAAGATGGCACCTTTGACAACATCTAACTACATATCCAGATCAGCAATGAGTTGGCAATTGACTTCTATGCGAAGTTTGGCCTTGAGATTATTGATGCAAAGAAGAACTATTATGAAAGGATAGAACCAGTAGATGCTCATGTGCTGCAGAAAAACCTCACAGTCCCTTCTGGCCAGAATGCAGATATGCAAAAAACAGATAACTGAACAAATTGCACATGAACTTTCTTGCACTTCTTGTTGCCAAATAAAAGAGAGGCCTATTGATTTTTCCCCTTCTTTCTCTTAAAACTTCTTCCCTCCTTATCTTGTTTCTCTCTTTATCTTCTATCATTCTTTTCTTTTTCTTTAAAATTTTTAATACTTTCAAGGAATTTACACAACCATGTTTGGATTGTTTTAGTTTTCTGAATTTTGTGAGGTGGTTTCATTGAAGGAAGGAGAAGTTATAGGTATGTTTAGTTTCATAGTTGAGATATATGGCCCCAAAGATTGGGGTGTCAAATAATTTCAGATTTTTTGGGCTAATTTTTAAAATAACCTGCTTTCACACTGAAGTGCAGAGCCTACAAAATATTGTATATTTAAAGACAAAAAGCAGCAGCAGCAATATCTTGTTCTCTAGTTCATAGACAATTATTGTCATGGTACTTTGGGTTTTTAACACTATATGTGGGATACTAATACCTAAACTTGCCTTCACCCCACCTTTAGCCCTTCTGAGCACTGTCTCAGGAGCTGGACTATTATCCTTGTAAGAAATATTTAAGCTTTTGTTGTTACTTCTTTAAGCAGCTTTTCCTTTCTTCCTTGCTGGTGTTTGAGGTGATGGGGCAGTTTGGTCTCAGTATTTGAGTTAGACTGCTTTTTGCTAATGAGTGGGCTAGTTGTTAGCAGGTTAATTTTTCCTGCTGTTGATTGTTACTAGTGGCATTAACTTTTAGAACGTGCGCTGGTGAGATTAATTTATTTTAATATCCCAGCTAGAGATATGGCCTTTAACTGACTAAAAGAAGTTTGTTGTGATTTACATTTTTTCCTCCTGTCCTTTTTCTTCTGTGAACCCCAACAGTAGTTTTAGTCAGCATTGTTAGAAATGGTTTTTTTGTCCTTGTAGGTTAATGCCCTCTAATTAAATTTTTTTTTTAATTTGCATATGGGCAGGAGGCACCAGGGATAAAACTCCAGACCTCCAGCATGGCAGGTCGGAGCTCTGCCTGCTGAGCCATGGCAGCTGCCCTCTAATTAAATTTGAAGCAGGTGTTTTCTCTTGGACTTTATTAAAAAGGACTTAAAAGGAAGTTTAGATGGACTTGTGGCACAAAAAATTAATTTAATGTCAGCTAATGCAGGCTGCTAAATCTGTGGCCACTGAGTGTTTGATTATATAGCAAAGAATACCAGGGCAGCATTTTTGAGAATATAGCTATGCTATTACTTATCTGTTGAAGAACATCTCAGATTTGATTATACACTGTGCCTACAATGATGAGTTTAAGGGTTTGGGGAGGAGCAGAATTGTTAAATGTATTGCTTTCTTCCTTGGAAAAGTAAAAATCTAGAAGTGTTAATAATGCCATGTCACTATGACCTCCTCAACTGAAAGAACTGACTTATACCAGAATATTTTCTGACATATAGGCAAGTGGCTTTGATGGGTTGATAAATTTTTGTAAGATGGGAAACATCTGAAAATTTTAAATCTTTTCTTCCCATAGTCCTATCTCCAATATTTAAAATTTTTTGTATTGTCAATACTTTTGGCCCATTACAATATCCCATTAGGTTTTATAACAGTGCACAGGGCTTGAGTTTTCTCTCACTTCACTTTAAAAGGAAGATTGATTCATAACATTTATCCTTTTTTGTAAAATTCTAGTTTGAAAGTGTCATCTCTCCAAATATACTATTTACAAAATGTTTATGCACATTTTATAATCCTAAATTCTTGTTTGAGAATGTGAAAGTATAATAGACTTTAACAGTCTTATAGAGTGCTAAGAATAATACTGAAAAGGAAGGTATTTGATGAGTAAATATATAGGGTTCTAATTTTTTTTTGCATGGCCAGGCACCAGAAATCAAACCTGGGTCTCTGGCATGGCAGGCAAGAACTCTGCCACTGAACCAATGTGGTCCACCCTGGGTTCTAACTTTAAGAGAGTAAAAAATCTACAAAGACCACACTGTTTCTTGAGTATCAATTTCTTAAGCAGTCCAAATCAGCTTAGAAGAAAGTTTTCATATTAAGCATTTTTAACCTTCATGGATAAGCTTCAGCTTTCTCTTGCCAAGAGAAGAGTGCTTGAGTTACAGAAAGCATTAATTTGAAGAATTTACTTTTTGTGAACTTCAGATATCAAAATAGATTTTGATATGTAAATGAATTTTCTGAGATTACACTGCCTCAATTTCTATAATCATTTTGCCTGGACTGTCTAATCAGTCCTATGAATGTATCCCTAAATGTGGTTATTGAAAACAGAATAACTGCTTCATGACTAATTAAATACATATTATTTAAGGAGGCAAAAAATTAAATTTTGTATTGAGTGTGTCAACTCCCTGCCATTATGGTTTCTTTTTTCTGCACTAGTCAATAACTTAACCTAAATTGTAAATGTGTGTAAAAGATTAATTGTCCTGGATCAAACTTGTTTTAAATAATTCCATCCACTTAAGAAGGTAGAGGCTGGACACTAATTGTCCACATGCCTGTGAATTAGTAAAGACTGAGTGAGTGCCCATGTTGAGTTGGTAATTTTGATATATAATAAAAATTACCTTCTTGGAGATAATACTGTAAATGATTCTATTAACTGGAAGATCACAGAATGTGGCCATATTTCAGTACACTTTTCACTTTGGGGTGAATAAGTAAAAATTATATTGTATGGTAATTGATTTAGGTCTAAAGAACAAAATCTGCAGATAAATCTATGCAATATATAACTTGCCCAGATTTGTTTTTATTTGGGTAAGGAAATTCTGAAATATCTCCCAAAGCAGTTTATTTACCAATTGAAAGTCCTCCAAAAGTAGAACTATTGGGAAATCATTGTGCGTGGTGGTGGAAAAAAAATGCCCCCTCAGTTTTTTGGAGGGAACAACTTTAAAAATACTCAAATAGCTAAGTTTACTTGGTGCAGTTAAGAATTAAACTTGTAGGGCAGGCCATGGTGGCTCCTCAGGCAGAGTTCTCACCTGCCAAGCCAGAGACCCAGGTTCAATTCCCAGTGCCTGCCCATGCAAAAAAAAAATCAAACTTGTCAATTTTAACATTGCTGTTACATCTGAAATAAACTTATATGATGTCTGTTAAATTTTAAAGAAAATTCTGCATTGTTGGGGCCCAGAAGCAGGCCTCTGTTGGCAGAGCCATGTCAGAATAACCTTGGAGGCATGGGCCTTTGGTCTCCTGTGAAATGATGTCCAGCCTGAATGTGCCTTATCTAATCTGGCATTACTGGGAGAAAGTTCTGCCTCTGCAGTTTCAGGCAGGTTAGTCAATTCTCACTCTGGTCTCAAGGATACTGACTCTGGAGCCCAAAGAGAGTTGTATAGAAAACATTCTGATAAGTAATAAACAGTTCCTGGGACAAGAACTGTGAACCTAACTTTGTAGCTTTGCAGGTATGACAGGTATTAAAAATAATCTTGCTTTGTTATACTCTCTAAAGCAGTTCCCATGTAAGAGCACAATAAATATGTGGATGTCAGTTTACTTGGTACTCTTGCTCCTGATGAGCTTGAGTCCTCTGACCCCACTTAACTAACTTCTTGTGTCTATTGCTTCTTAATCTTGCATGGTGGCCCTTCTCCCCTGTTCCCTAGGAATTGACACCCAAAAAGAGACCAATAAGGATGAACAGGAGACAGAAGAAAGGAAGGCTCCAACAGATTGGAGGGGATTTAGTCACATTGCCAGGACCTAGAAGAAGGGAGATTCTGGACTCAGAGAACTTGGTAAAAAGTTTTGTTCTGGGAATGTTATAATCAGGGTTACAATGGGGCAATATTCATCTTTACATGGTGAATACAAAACATTTTTATATACTTTGTTAAAGGCAACAGGGTGAAAGTAAAAAAGGATAAGTTCATAGAGTTATTTTGCATTTTTCAAAAATGTTGTCACTGATTGCCAGAGAGAGGAACTTTAGAACTTAAACAATGGCACAAAGTGATAAAGGAATTTAAAATGGTTAATAGACAAGGGGAAGATATTCCTGTTTCTATTTGGTCTTTGTGTAATTTAATTACAGCTGTATTACAACCACTTCAACATAGTAACTCAGAAAATGAAAATGATAGTGAACATGAAAGTGATGAGCTAGCTGATGCTGCAGATGAAATACAAAGGGAGGAAAAAAACACTTCTTTTCATTCTGAGGAGCTTCCTTATTTACTCTCTATAGATAAATTATCCCATAAAGGAATTTATTTTGAACAGCCAGAATATACTCAGTGTCCTCCTCCTTTTGCTCTTTCCAACAATGTAACAAGTGAATGCCCACCATGATTTTCAGTTGTGGTTCCTAAAGAACCAACAGTCTCATTGGGAATTTGACAGGCTCAATTACAAGGGGATCTGGAAGCTTATATGTTTCCAGTTCAAATTACTGAAATTCCTCCCAATGATCAATTTCCTCTAGGAGGCCATCAATTTGAGCATGTGCCTCTTCCTTTTAAAATTTTAAAAGAATTAAAAACTGCTTGTGCTCAGTATGACACCTCTTCTCCATATACTTTGGAACTTTTTAAGAGGACTAGCACAGTCTAAAAGATTAATTCCATGGGAGTGGGAGATGTCTGCTCATGCTGCTTTAACAGCTTCTTGGTTTTTGCAATGGAAATTATGCCTATTAGATGAAGCAAATCAACAAACATCTTGAAATGCTAATTCACAGCCACCAGTACCCATCACAGCAGATCAAATCATGGGCACTGGACCATATGCTGGGGTTGGAGCTCAAATACAGAATGATAATGTGGTTATTGTTCAAATTCCACTTGCTTGTATCAGAGCTTGGGAACAAATTACTCCTCCTGGGACTGCTTCTCCTCATTTTATACATTTTTTACAAGGAACTAATGAAACATATACTGACTTTATAGCTTGATTAAAGTATAATATAGAAAAGTCAGTCTCTCAGGTGAAATTAAGAGATTTATTATTATTAGAAAAACTTGCTTTTGATAATGCTAATTTTGAAAATCAAAAGGCTTTACACCATTTTAAAGCTGCTGGAGGTCATCTAGAGGATTATTTTAGATGTTGCAGGGACATTGCTTCAGAACCACATAAAATGCACATGTTAGCTGAAGCTATTGCTGGAATAAACATAAAAGGGTCACAAAAAGAGAAAACTTTGAAATGCAGAAAACCTGGACACATGAAAAAAGATTGCAAAACTACAACTAATTTTGGAGCTCATCTCAAAACTAATAATGGTAATGTAGAAATTAGATCAGGAATAAATGCTCCCAGAAAATGTTCTAAATGTCAAAAAGGTTATCACTGCAGCAATCAATGAGGGTCTCAATTTGATATTGAAGGACATTTGTTATTGGGAAACTGGGTATGGGGGCCAGCTCAGGGGGCCCAGTCAAAAGAATTCTGAGTGGATGCAGTACCTGGTAAAAACTTGCTCAGGGATGTATCCAAGATTTGTCCCCTGCAACCAGCAGAAGTGTTGCAGTAGATTTATGCACTGCTGAAAATATTATGCTAGTTCCTGAATCTAATCCTAGAAAAATTAAGAGAGGAATACATGGCCCTATTCCTGCACAGACAGTAGGACCCATGCTAGGAAAAAATAGTTTAACTAATAAAGGTAACTCCGTTCATGCAGAAGTCATTAATGAGAATTATAAAGATGAAATTCAAGTTATAATTTCAGTGCAATGTCCATATCAAATTGTAGAAGGAGACCAAATTGCTCAATTATTAATTTTACCATATTATAAAATGGGACATTCAGAAAAGAAAAGATTAAAAGAATTTAGCAGTACTATAAAACAAGAAGTATATTGGCAAGAATTATTAACTAGAGAAAGACCTGAATGTTGGCAAGAATTATTAACTAGAGAAAGACCTGAATGTATTATACAGATTGAAGGTAAATCTTCTAAAGGAGTTGTAGATGCAGGATCAGACTTTACTATCATTGCTTTAAAATACTGGCCATTAAGCTGGCCTCTGCAAACATTAAGCCAGCCTTTACATGGAATTGGCACAGTTAACACAATTGAACAAAGTGTTAATATCTTATCTTGTAAAGGAAAGATAGCCAAACAGGCACCATTCAGCCTTATATTCTGGATATAGCAATAAATATCTGGGGTAGAGACTTGCTAGTCAATGGGGAGCATATGTTAACATTTCATTCTTAGCTCCTGCAGTAAAAAACATGATGAAAAATATGGGTTACAATTCACTTCAGAGCCCCTCACAAAATTTAAATATTCAAGGACAAAGTTCTCACAAAGGCCTTGGCAATCCAAATTTATAATTGGGGCCACTGATGACATTACACCCCAACCCATACCTTTAACTTGGAAAACAAATGAGCCTGTATGGGTTGAGCAGTGGCCTCTATCTAAGAAAAAATTAGAGGTTCTAATTCAGTTAGTTCAAGAACAATTTAAAGCAGTACATATAGAATAATCTCATAGACCTTGGAATTCTCCAGTATTTGTTATAAAAAAGAAATCAGGAAAATGTAGAATGTTAACTGATTTAAGAAAATTAATGCTGTAGTTCAACCTATAGGGTCATTACAACAAACTGGCTTGCCCACACCAGTTATGATTCCTAAAAATTAGGTCATTATTGTGGTAGATTTAAAAAATTATTTCTTTACCATACCTTTAGCAGAACAAGATAAAGAAAAATTTGCTTTTACTGTGCCCACATACAATCATTAAGAGTCAGTACATACGGGCAGCTGCCATGGCTCAGCAGGCAGAGCTCTGACCTGCCGTGCTGGAGGTCTGGAGTTCGATCCCTGGTGCCTCCTGCCCATATGCAAATTAAAAAAAAAAAAAAGAGTCAGTACATACATATCAGTGGAAAGTTCTTCTTCAAGGCATGTTAAATTATCCTACAATATGCCAGAGATATGTTGGATTGGTTTTACAACCTATTCAAGACAAATACCCTGAAGCATATATCATTCATTATATGGATGACATTTTAATAGCTATGGAACAAGAAGAACAGTTATAAATTATTTTTCAAAGCTTAGAACAAAGACTAAATAAAGTAGGATTACAAATAGCACCAGAAAAAATTCAAAAAGCAGCTCCATATAAATATTTGGGCAGCATAATAAATAAAACTACTGTTACTCCTCAGAAAGTTCAGATAAGAAAAGGTCATTTGCAAACACTAAATGATTTTCAAAAATTATTAGGAGATATTAATTGGTTATGACCCATGCTTGGAATTCCTACTTATGCCTTACATCAATTATTTGCTACTTTATTTGATACTGAATTAGATAGTCCCAGAAAATTAACCAATCAGGCTGAAAAGGAATTAGAATGGCTTCAAGAACATATTCAGCTCAGTTGCAAAGAATTCAAATTGGAGTACCTGTAGGGTTTTTAATTTTTCATTCAGAACATTCTCCCACAGGAATTATAGCACAATATGAAGCTATACTAGAATGGATATTTTTGTCTCATTACACACAGAAAAATTAACAACTTACCTAGATAAAATGGTCTATTAATATTCAATGGCAAGTTACAGCTAATACAATTATGTGGATTAGATCCAGAGAAAATTATTGTTCCACTTACCGAACAGCAAACTGAAAGTGCACATCAAACTAATTTAAATTGGCAAATAGGCCTTGCAGATTATATAGATGAAATTGATGACCATTATCCTAAAACAGAATTATTTCAATTCAAATTATTTTCAATTTATAATAATTTAAATTATTAAAGTTTACTACTGGGATTTTGCCTAAAGTAATCAGTTATACACCTTTAACTGATGCTGATACTTATCTTACAGATGCCAATAAATCAGGGAAATCTGGGTATTATGGACCAGACACAAAAATAAGGGACACTAAGTGTTCTTCAGTACAAAAAACAGAATTAACAGCAATTATTCAATTAATAAAAGATAAACCAAATTCAGTTAATATTATAGCAGATTCACAACATTCTGTTACTGTTACTTGTAATATTGAACAGTTAATCTAAACACTGACAGCTCTGAATTAGATCAATTACTTAAACAATTACAAAATGTCATCTGACAATGTACTCATCAAATTAACATTGTTCACATTTGATCTCATACACAATTACCAGGTGCATTGGTAGAAGGTAATGATAAAATTGGTACATTATTAATTGGAACTGTGGAAGTTTCTAATAGCATAATCTTACACATTGCAATTCTAAAGGTTTACAACAAAAATTTCATTTGACTCATGCTCAGGCACAACAAATTATTCAATGTTGTCCAACTTGTAGTCTTTTACATTCTATACCATACACAGTTGAAGTAAATCCATGGGGTTTACAACCAAATGAAATCTGGCAAACTGATGTTACACATGTACCATCATTTGGAAAATTGGATTATGTTCATGTCTCTATTGATACTTATTCTGGCTATATTGTAGCTTCTCCTTTAAGTGGAGAAACAGCTAAACATGTTATTGCTCATTTTCTGGAATGTTTTGGACATATGAGAATTCCTTCACAACTAAAAACAGATAATGGACCAGCTTATATATCTAAAAAGGTTGAGTCATTTTTTCAATTATGGAGCATAAAGCATGTGACTGGAATTCCATATAACCCACAAGGTCAAGCTATTATAGAAAGAGCTCATCAAATGCTCAAAATACAATTTCAAAAACAAAAAGGGGGAAATAGGGAAATACTCTCCTTCTCCTAGAAATCAATGTAGCCAAGGTATGATAACATAAAGTTTTCTCAATATTTGAGGAGAAGGCTCTGAAACAGCTGCAGAGAAACATTGGTCAAAGGTATTACACAAACAATTTTTAGAACAACATATTTGGTGGAAAGATTTAGATACAAATGAATGGAAACCTGGATGGGTAAAAGTGTGGGGAAAAGAATATGCTTGTATTTCCAGAGGTGATGGACAGCCATCGTTCTGGAATCCTTCTAGAAGAATCAAGCCAAGATATGAACAGGAAACCACAGAAGAAACAATGTGTGGTAATACCCCACACCCAACAAGCTAAGCCACCTTCATGGGAGCCAATAAAAAAGTTAGCACAGGAAGCTAGGAATAGTCTTAAGGAGTCAGGAAAGGAAAAGAAATATACTTAATTTGTTCCTTACTTTGATGACTGTAGTTGAACTATCTGCAAGTCACTTTGTCTTACACTTTAATAAGCACTTAAATAAACTGATGTTACTTGTTATCTTTGCAACTATATTAAATATGCCTATAACTAAAGCTGAAAATTACACTTATTGGGCATATATACCTAATCCTCCATTACTAAGACCTGTTAACTGGCAGGACAGTGCTGTTGCTGTTTATATTAATGATTCAACTTATCTTCTGGACCAGTTGATTCTTGTCTCCCTTACTTTCAAAAAAAAAGAAGGAGAAAAATTTAATATTTCTGTGATGGCATTTCAAGGCTTTCCTTTGTCTCTCAAGCCATGATAACATGCCTTGTTTAAAATTAGAACTTCAGAGATGGCTAGGTTATACTTCTAAGAAAAATAATTCTCTAGCTAAATTGCATTTGCTTTCTGGACTAAGTTTTGCATATAAAGAAAAATAAATTTCTGAGCCTGTTCCTAATGAGCTGCCTTTATATAAAAATTCATACACATGGACACTCGAGTCAGAGAATATTCAATGGGAACAATGCTATGCTGAACAAAAGTCAGCACTCATTAGTGGTTCTTATAGAATTGTAACAGATTGGTCCCCTAAGGGGTATGCAATTCAGAATTGTAGTGCTGACTCAAAATGCTTGGTTAAGTTACCTTGGTTTACTCTAAATAATTATTCTACTGAGTTTTATACCAATGCTACAAATAAAACCTTGTGGCATGGGATGGGAATGGTAGCCCCATTTCCTTTTGTTAACTCAGGTCCTTGACAAACAGCAATTTGGAAACTGGCCATGAGTTTAGCTCCTATTCATATATGGAAAGGAAATTACTCTTTAAAACATTCAATCTAGTCTCTTAAATTTAAAATGGATCAAACTGGTTATATTCAAGCTTGTGTGATTAATCGTTATGCTATTTTAACAG
>PVIY010027984.1:0-33606 GCA_004026745.1 Myrmecophaga tridactyla | reverse complement strand
AAATACAAATGGCCAAAAGGCACATGAAGAGATGCTCAACGTCCCTGGCCATTAGAGAAATGCAAATCAAAACCACAATGAGATATCATCTCACACCCACCAGAATGGCCATTATCAACAAAGCAGAAAATGAAAAGTCCTGGAGAGGATGTGGAGAAAGAGGCACACTTATTCACTGTTGGTGGGAATGTCAAATGGTGCCACTGCTGTGGAAGGCAGTTTGGCGGTTCCTCAAAAAGCTGAATATAGAATTGCCATATGACCCAGCAATACCATTGCTAGGTATCTATTCAGAGGACATAAGGGCAAAGACACAAACGGACATTTGCACACCAATGTTTATAGCAGCATCATTTACGATTACCAAGAGATGGAAACAGCCAAAATACCCATCAACAGATGGGTGGCTAAACAAACTGTGGTATATACATACGATGGAATATTATCCAGCTTTAAGACAGAATAAAGTTATGAAGTATGTAACCACATGTATGGACCTTGAGAACATTATGCTGAGTGAGACTAGCCAAAAACTAAAGGACAAATTCTGTATGGTCTCATTCATATGAACTGACATTAGTGAATAAACTTGGAATATTTTGTTCATAACAGAGACATCAGGAGATAGAAATAGGGTAAGATACTGGGTAATTGGAGCTGAAGGGATACAGACTGTGCAACAGGACTGGATACAAAAACTCAGAAGTGGACAGCACAATACTACCTAACTGTAATATAATTATGTTAAAACACTGAATGAAGCTGCAAGTGAGAATTATAGAGGGAGGAGGGCTGGGGACATAAATGAAATCAGAAAGAAAGATAGATGTTAAAGATTGAGATGGTATAATCTAGGAATGCCTAGAGTGTATAATCATAGTAAAATGTACAAGGTACAATTTTAAAAATGTTTTTGCATGAGGAAGAACAAAGGAATGTCATTATTGCAGGGTACTGAAAATAGATGGTAATTAATATTTTAAAATGTCACCTTCTGTATGAGACTAAAGCAAAAAATGTTTATTTGTTACAAAATTTATATTTTGACTAGTGCATTTCCTAACATAACTTATGTAGATAGTTTGATTGAACGCCATAAGTACTTGGAATCTCAGGTAGGACATGAGGTTTTGCTGGTTTTTCCAGAGTGATGTCCCAATGAATCCCAGAGTGATTCGATCAGTGAGTGGAAAAGTATCTGCAAAGCCCCCTTCGGGGAGTGGTGAGAATGGTGAGAAATTCAACTTCCCCAAGTTGAATTCTTGATATTCTCACAAGCAGTGTGAACAACCAAAACTATACGCAGAGCCCCCAGTCTTGGGGTTTGTTCATATGAAACTTAACCCCGCAAAGGATAGGTCAAGTCTACTTAAAATTTAGGCCTAAGAGTCACCCCCAAGAGAGCCTCTTTTGTTGCTCAGATGTGGCCTCTCCTCCAGCCAACACAACGAGCAGTCTCACCACCCTACCCCTCTCTACGTGGACATGACTCCCAGGGTTGTGGACCTTCCTGGCAATGTGGGACAGAGATCTTGGAATGAACGGAGACTCAGCATCAAGGGATTGAGAAAAACCCTAGAATGAGCTGAGACTTAGCATCAAGGGATTGAGAAAACCTTCTCGACCAAAAGGGGGAAGAGGGAAATGAGACAAAGTGTCAACGGCTGAGAGATTCCAAACAGAGTCGAGAGGTTATCCTGGAGGTTATTTTTATGCATCAAGTAGATATCATCTTGTTATTCAAGATGTAATGGAGAGGCTGGAGGGAACTGCCTGAAAATGTAGAGCTGGGTTCCAGTAGCCATGTTTCTTGAGGATGATTGAATAATGATACATCTGTCACAATGTGACTGTGTGATTGTGAAAACCTTGTGTCTGATGCTTTTATCTACCTTGTCAACAGACGAGTAGAACATATGCAATAAAAGTAAATAATAAGGGGAATAAATGCTAAAATAAATTTAGTTTGAAATGCTAGTGATCAATGAAAGCAAGGGGTAAAGGGTATGGTAGATGTAATCTTTTTTTTTCTTTCCTGTGTTCGTTTTATTTCTTTTTCTATTGTCTTTTTATTTCTTTTTCTGAATTAATGCAAATGTTCTAAGAAATGATGAATATGCAATTAAGTGATGATATTGTGAATTACTGATTATGTATGTTGTTTTATTTTGTTTCTTTATTTTTTTAATTAATAAATAAATTAAAAACAAAACAAAACAAACAAACAAAAAAGAAACCAGGAAAGCCTCAATAAGACTCAACAAGATATCCTACTGATTTCTTTATTTGGGATTGTTGTAGTTTTTCTGTTCTTGTAATAGTGATCATTTGGAGTAGTTTTATGTTTACACAATATTTGTCCAAGTAGAACAGAATTCCCATAAACCCCCTGCTCCCATTTCCCAACAGCTTCCCCAATTATTAACATCTTTCATCAGTGTGGTATGTTTGTTATGGTTGATGAATCACTACTGAAACATGATCATTGACTACAGTGCACAGTTTACATTAGGGTTCCCTTTCTTGACAGGTACATGTAAACATTTCTTTTAAATGAAAAAGCCAATTCATAGAAAAATATTCTAAGGCATAATGATGAGTTTTTAGTTGTAAATATACCATATTTATCTACATATTCCAGTTTGTGGGTTCAGTTCTGTTATCTTGGAATTGTACTATTTTGTTGTTCTTTAAACTTTATTTTGAAATTCAAATTTACAGACAAGTGAAAATAATTTTAAAATAATTCAAAGAACATCAGTACACTCCTTACCCAGGTTTTCCAACTTTTAAGATTTTGCCATATATTTGTTATATCTTTCCTCTCTTCCTCCCTTCCTCCCTCTCTCCCTCCGGCCTCCATCCCTTCCTTCCCTCCTTCCTTCCTCTAAACATTTGAGAGTAGACTGCGAACATCATGTTCCTTAAAAACGTATAGTCCCATGTATATTTCCTAAGAACAAAAATATTTACTTATGTAGACATACTAAGTAACCAAGTTTAAGACATTTATTATTGATATATAGCATACAGTCTATATTCCAATTTTTTCAATTGTCCTAATTATAAACTTTTGAACTTTTTCTTCTATATTAGTAGCTCCATTTCAGGATCAAGTATTGCATTTAATTGTCATTGTCTCTTTCACTTTTAAAATTGTGGGTACATATACACAACATAAAATTTCACATCTCAACCATACCCAAGGATATAATCCAGTGCAGTTAATCACACCATTACCATTTTCCAGGTTCAAAATTTCTCCATTATCCCAAACAAAATCTTTGTACAAATTATGCATTAAATCCCCATTTTTCCCCACCCTCCCTTGCTCCTGGTAATCTGAACTAGGCTCTCTGTAACTGTTCATGTGCATATTCTAGATAATTCATTTAAATATAACCATATAATATCCGTCATTTTTTTATATGGGCAGGCACCAGGAAATGAACCTGGGTCTCCAGCATGGCAGATGACAACTCTGCCTGCTAGCCACCACAGCCCAATATCTGTCTAACTTATTTCACCCAAGATAATGTCTTTGAAGTTCTTCCATGTTGTTGCATTTATCAGAACTTCATTTCTTTAAATGGCTGAATAGTATTCCTGTGTGTGTATATACTGTACTGCATTTTGTTCATTCATTATTCTGTTGATGGACACTTGGGTTGCTTCGGCCATTTTGACATTGTGAATCATGCTGGCATTGAAACCGAGAAATTAGGATTTAGGAGGTGATTATGATTACTGAATTATTATGTAACTATTCCTTTTTACTTTCTGGTGTATTAACAATAGAAAGCTAGGAATACCTGAAATCTCTGAACAGTAATTCAGCTGCCTTGATCTCTGATAATGATAGCATAGCTTTCAACCTGTGACCTTGTGATTGCAAAACCCTGGAGATGGACCCTAACTTGTACTCCCTTTATCTATTTTATTTTTACTTTAGAAACCTGTAATTATGAGGGCAATACCTCTAATGCTAATGAAGGAACTAAAATCAGCTCAGAAGTAACCACTAACTTGGTTCTAGCACAGTTCCCCTCCTTTAAAATTGTTTCTGCCTATACTTGCAATTGAGATGGTAATAATCCCATCCCCCGCCTTTCTGCTTATGCTTCTATTGAAATATAATGACTCCATCTATTCTTGTTGGTATCCCTAAAAAACTTGAAGACCAAGACTCTAGGAGATAGATTTTTAGGCCCATAGACCCTCTGATCTCCTGCTTCATGCCTAGCAATAAAATCTGTCTTTGGAACCACAGAGTCTCAGGAATTGGTCACATGAACCCATGAGGCAGAGAAATCACCACTTTTGCTCAGTTTCACTATGAACTTGGGGACAAATATCTGAGTCCCTGGTTTTAATTCTTCTGAGTACATACCAAGAAATGGGATTGCTTGGTCAAATGGTACTTCTATGTTGAACTATTTTAGTAAATTCTGAACTCTCCTCCACAGCACATACACCATTTTAATTCATACCAATATACAAGGTTCCTATTTCTAGGCATGCTCACCAGCATCTGTTATTGTCCAGTTTTTAAATGCTAACCATTCCAGTGGCTGTGAGGTGGTATATCATGGTGGTTTTGATTTGCATTCTCACACAGTCTAATGGTATGGTGTGGATAATCTGAGCTTCCAGACAATATTGTCTTTCTTTCCCCTTGCAACACAAAACCATTAACCTAGACAGAAAATTGACTGCATATATTTCTACCAAATGGTATATACGAGTAAGGTTATCACAGTTGTACTCAGAGCAGCCTTATACTGGAAGCAACTCAATTTTCTATGAACAAGACAATAAATAAATAAGCTGGACAAAAGCTGAATATTACAAGTCAAAAAAAAAGAACCACTGACAAATGCAGCAATATGAGTGACTCTTAAAAAAATATTGTATAAAAGAAGCAAATAACAAAAGAAGATACACTATGCAGTTCAACTGATATCAAGTAAGGAACAAAGTCATTGTTGCTGAGAGGAGTCAAAACAGTTGTGACCTTTAGAATGTGATATCTAGGATTCAGCTCAAGGGTGGTCTGAGGTACTGGGGATGTTCTATATACCTTGATCTTTATGGTGATTACATTGTGTATACATATTCTAAAATTAATTCAGCATCTCAGCTTTAAGCACTTGACTGTACTTACATTTTACCCCACTTAACATTTTTTTTGGTTTATGTAATTTAGATCTTCATTGTACTTATTGTATTTCTTTCTCTCACATTTCTGTGGTCTACTATCATCACACTACAAACTCTCTTAACTTGAGTTTGCTGCCTCCATGGTCTGTGCTCTTCATCATGCATTCATTCATTATTCATCTGTATTTATCATATTGTACACATTATTTTTATTATTATATTTTTCATATGTAATATTAACCTTGGTTGATTTCTATGGTTTCTTAGTCTTGAGTCATATTGCTAGCATTATCTTATACTGATACATTTATTTGCATATTTAAGAGAGTTTTAGTCTATTTCAAACAATATGTATTTTTCAGTGTGTTTCCCTTTGATAATTCTAATTCTCAGCTGTGGATTATTGTGAATCATGAGCTAGTACCACTCAGAGTTAGAAGCTACTCTGTAACATGTACTGTGGAAGGGCTGAAGGGCAAGACTTAGCCTGTATCTGAAATGATAGGTTCAAGAGAGCAGAGGAACCCAGGCACCAAATATCCACCAGTAACCTCCTTCCTTGCAGTCCCCCCACCAGGCAAATCCCATCCTTAGGCTTCAGCCTTAATCCCTGTTTTAGTCTGCCAAAATTGCCAGAATGCAGCACACCAGAGATGAATTGACCTTTAATCCCTTAGAAAAGAAACCACACTGGAAGGAGACAGTTCAGTCTCTCCAGGAAATACTTTCACAGCCCTGGGCATGGGGTGTGTGTAGGGACACATGCGCAAAGGTGGCTTCCCAGATGACATGCACTCCCACCAACTCACCCTGGTAGGACTGACACTTTCAGACACCAGCCCCTGCAAGCAGACACCAGAGATGGACAAGGCAACATTTACCCCAAGGTCATGGGGTGGGAAGATGCAAGATAGAAAAGGTAAATGGCCTTCTTCCAACCCATCTCCCACTGTGGCTATCACGACCCCAGGCTGCATCGACTCAAAACATCTACCCACTGAATCAACACAGCCCTCAGTTTCTCCATGATTTCCTAATTGACGTTGGTTCATTACTCCCCCCATCATGCCCCCACCACACTGTAGCTCGTTCAGGGTTGGCTTTGGCAAGGAGAACAACTGGTTGCTGCAACTGCACCACTTGCAAGAGCAGGACACCCCAGATGTCAGACATTTCAAGTCCCTGGACTCTGTTCATGATTCCAGGTTCCCCTCCAGGACCTTCCCTCTTGCATCTGTTCTTGCTCCATTCCTTTTCCTCTCCACACAGGATTAGTCTCTGCTCCCATCTTAGTCTATTTAGGATTACATGTCTGGGGCTCCCACTTTGCGCAGGTCAGAACAAGTCCCTGAAGGGTACTCTCAGTAGAGGTCAAAACGTGCAAAGGACATCTACAAGCAGACTACAGAGGTAGGAAGAAAAAAAGGCTTTCAAATTCTCTTAAGAGAGGTACAGGTTTGACTCCTGTTTTGCTATTTACTATCTATGGGATCAAAGAAAAGCTATTTAATCCTACAACACTTTTACTTGCTTATCTTTAAAAGAAACTAAACAAAGATAACAAGCACTTAAATTGGCTTCAGTTACTGGAGGAAAAGGCTGAGCTTCAGCTGAGATTTACAGTCTGTACTTGGTATGCATTCAGGTATCTTGACTTACCATTTTTTGAGAAAGTCCATAAGGGACAAGAAACCACCTAACTCCTAGACTGAGGTACATGATGAACAGGCCCCCAGGCAGGAAAAACAAAATCAGAAAAAGCCTGGCACAGTCAGCCCAGAGGTAACATAGTTTGGAGGCGAATAATAATTCTAGGGCTAGTGGAGTAGCTAACATTGCAAACCAAACTTCCTGATCTTCACTCAACTGTGGAACATATGTCTTAAGCACATGCTATCTCCGGAACTCAAAAACATCTCAGGGGTCTAATCAACCCTACTGTGAGACCCTATCACTAAGCTTACCACCATGAGAGGGAATATTTCTCTTGCCCTAGCCAGAGAGTGTTGAGCTCTTAGGGCCACACATGGGTGCTGGGAGTGCAACTAGAGGTGTGTGTACAATCAGTCATATATGTAATTCACTGGCAGAAACCCAGCCAAGGGAAGGCCAAAGGCCATGACCAACAGCCACACCCAGTACACATAGAGATTATTTGGGGAATTTCCTCCATCAATATCAGAGGGCTCAAGCAAGTAAGATCCAAGTGTTCTTCTGCATGTGACTTCATGTGAGCTCATCTACTGGTAAGAATTAAGAATACTTGGAAAACCAGGATTTGTAAGAAATGGGAACTCTCTCACTTTATTGTGGGCTGTAAGGCCTGTCTGGAAGGATTCTTGGTAGCACAAAGATTCTGTTCTGGGAAGATTGGCATGAAGAATCACCTAGGACACTGCTTAGAGGCTGACTGCTGGGACAAGGAATGAGGTCAGCTAAGCAGAAAAGGTGACACCAATCTCCAACCCAGGGTGTATGTGGGCACCTCAATTCAGGCTTGCATTGTGGTCTCTGACAGGATAGAACAAATCCATGCAGAGGTGGGCAGAGAGGGTGGGCTGTGGGTCTGGCTACTGCAGAGTAGGAAAGAGTGAGACTTGTGGGGTGGGTGAGGATAGCATAGAGAGCTGACTCCAGGAGTAGAGGTCTGAGGTTTGCTGAACTAAACCTTGGCTCTCAACCTGTTAACAAAAGCACCCTCTGTCTGCTTCCAACCTACTTTTCACAGCCCCAGCCACAACCGAGAGCCTCCACATAGACAGTCTGGAACCCCCTTACTCACTCCCTGCCTTGGTGTCATGTACCTTGGCCCAGCTCAATTGTCCCAAGCTTCAGGACCATCCCCTACCGCTGTCTCCACTCCTCTCAATCCTACTTATGCTCTACATGATTGAAGTCCTTGGCTCTCTGCAGAGTATTTATTGGGGAAATGTCTCTCTGGCTCTGAAAGGCTACATGCTCGCTGAGGGCAGGTTGAGAGAAGGACCTGCAGGGGGCTGGGAGAGGGCTGGAGACTGGGCAGAAAAAGGAACAGGTGGGGCATTTATTAGATTTAGTTTTATTTTATCAGGCTTGGTTGGTGGTTAGAAAAGGATAAGGAGGAAAGTCAAAGAGAAGGAAATATTCAGAGACAGTAGAGCTAGGGGAAGGTTCTCATATGAGACTGGGGTCTGAGGATATAAGGCTGAAGGGGAGGAGGGGTACAGGGGGTCACCACAAGGTCTGCCACTGGGCTCTGAGGACACATAGCAGCAGGAGCAAGGTCTGTGAAAGCACAAGAGATGAACAGAGCCTGGGTGAGCAAGTAGCTGCATGTAGCTGACCTGGAAGCTGGGTCTGAGGAGGAGAAATGTCATCAGGAACAGGTGTGACCTTCTTGATGCCATCGATCCAGGTGGCGAAATAGGCAACCCTGGTGAAGACGCTGGGGTAAACAGGAGGCCGGCAGTCCAAGCTCCAGCTGGCCAAGCCCACCAGAACCCAGGTACTGCTGAGCTGACAGACGAGGGGCCCCCCGGAATCGCCCTGAGCAAAGAGAGAGGAGTTAGCATGGGAGGCTGATGCAAGGGGTACCCTATCGTAGTATGAGAGGGAAAGGGAAGAAATAGAGAAGAAAAGCCTCTGGGGACTGGTGCTCAAGCAGAGGGGCAAGGAGGGGTCAGGAGAGACTGGGCACAGATGCAGGAGGTGGGGGAGTAGATTTGTGGAAATGAAAGAGCTCTGGCCTGGTGGCTATGGTTCTGTCAGTGAAATAAGAAGCAAGGTTACCAGCTGAGAGGGAGGAGGTGGGGTGTAGTGAAGGGAAGGTGGAGGCTGGGAAAAGAAAGTAGGGGTGGCATGGTATGAAGGGTGGAACAATGGTTCCCCAAGGATGTCTATGACCTGGTCCCTGCCACACATGAGTATGCTGCTCCATGGCAAAGGGGACTTTCCAGATAGGACTATGTTAAGGACCTTGAGATCAGGAGATAATCCCAGATTTTCAAAGGTGAGCACAAGGATCCTTATATGGGAAAGAGGAAGGCCTAGATCAGAGAAGGAGAAGTCATAACAGAGGCAGAGAAAGGAGTCAAGTGACTGCTGGCTTGGAAGATGGAGGGAGGAACACAAGTAAAGGATTGCAGACTGCTTAGAAGCCAGAAAAGGCATGGAAAGAACCTGTAGAAAGCCAAACCCCTGCCAGCCCATTTAGCCTTCTGACCTCAAGAACTGTAAAGTAACTGTAAATTAAGCCATTAAATTTCTGTTCACTTGTCTCAGCAACAGTAGGAAACTAACATACATGGTCTTCTAGGAGAGTCAGGCTGTCCTATTACTGTCTCAGCTACTTCCCTCCTCCTTGTCCATCCCTACAATGTCCCCAACGCCCAGGCGTTTCAGGTCAAGGGAAGTCCAATTGCTCTGGGGAAGAATTCCCTGTCCCCTACAACTTGCAGTGATTCAGCAGATGGACCCAGATGAGAAGGACTCCAACAGGCAAGAAGAGGAACTCCCAGCTGGCAGAGAAGAAAAACAAATACAAATATACTCAAACCCATTGGATGCCTATAGAAATAGGAGGAAACCCTGTGTGTGTGTGTGTGTGTGTGTGTGTGTGTGTGTGTGTGTGTGTACATGTGTGTGTCAGGGAGGGCTGGAATGAAGAGAGTAAATTCTACCTGCGCATGAGATGATGGGTCTATGCAGTAGTGTTCATAAGAGGACAAGCCTAGAAGTATGAGTAGAATTCAGACAGTTGAAGACAGATAAGCAAATACACATAAAAGCCAGTACTTGTTAAGCACCTACTAAATGACAGACACTATGCTATACTTTCTACAGAAATTGTATTATTTCATTCCCACAAGAACTTTAAGTAGAAGCTGTTAGTGAGTTCATTTCACAGGCCAGGAAACTTTGTTAAGGTCACAGAGATAGGAAGTGGCAGATTGAAGATGGGAACCAGGTCTTACCTCTTCTGTGGTCTGAGAGCTGCAGCACTCCCACCACCTTGTGTCTCCTCAGGGCCTGGTGTTTCTAAGGGGCTGTTGTAGGGGGAGACTGCACCTCAGGGGTGAAAGAAGAGCACCACCTGGGGTGGAGTGTGGAGTGCAACAGAGTGGTTTGGCAAAAGAAGAATCCAAATGGAACCTCATGGACAAGATGGGTGACTGAAAGACTGAGGAGGGAGGAAGGAGTTTAGGCAAGAGGAAATAAGCATCTGCCCATGCCCAGGTATGGAGCTCAGTGGCATCCTTTCACTACAGAAGGAACCAAGGAAGGGCAGGATTGGGGGCTCTATGGAATGTCCAGCAGGCAAGGAGACAGATGGTGTTGCATCGGTGCTTCATGGGTATAGCCTCTACAGGAGTAGGTAGGTGGGAAATAAGGCTGGAAGGAAGGTCCAGGAGACCAGCCTGAACTGGGGACTTAGTAGCTGAGCTCCCACCAGACTGGCACTCTGTAGTCCCCCACTCTAACTCTAGGGTGAGGTGATGCTGTGAGAAGGATGGGTCAGGACAGACAGCCAGAAAGAATGAAAGATAGGGATATGAACTGGAAATCAAGAAACCTGTGTCTATATGCTGTCAGGATGGCAGGCAAAGACAGAAGGCAAGTGGCAGTTGTCAGTGGGCCTTTTCCATGGCCAGACTCATCTCATCCCATCTGGACTAGAGTCCCAGGGCTGCTGTAACACATTACCATGAACTTTGTGGGTTAAAACAACTGAAATTTATTTTCCCAGTATGTGATCAGATGTTCACAAGCAAGGTGTCAGCTTGCAGAAGGCTCTAGGGGAGGACCCTTCCGTGCCTCTTCCAGATCCTGGTAGACACTATCATTCCTTGGCTTGTGGCAGCATCACTGCACTCTCTACCTCCACCTTCACATCACTGTCTTCCCTGCGGTTCTCCCCTGTCCTTTCCTCTACAGGACACCAGTTGTTGAATGATTTCATTGCCCAATCTTTAATTACATCTGCAAAGACCCCATTTCCCAATAAGTTCACATTCTAAGGTTCTGGATGGGCATGCATTTTGGGGGGACACTATTCAAACCTCTGCACCACCCTTTAAACAACCCATGAAGTAGACCCAATTATCCCCACTTTATGGATGAAGAAACAAGGCTGGAAGGTAAAGAGACTGTCCAAGGCCACAGAGCAAGGGCACGTGTCAGAGACAGGCTCTGAGGCCAGTTTCTCTGACTCCACAGATCTAATGCTTTCCCCATAGTGCTGTTTATGCAAAAGCTCCACCCAGGATGCCAGCTGGGAGGGTGAGCCCTGAGGGCGACATTGTAGAATTAGTGTGAAGCTTGGAGCCAGAACACCAGGGCCCCAAATCATGCTGCCACAATTTAGGCTAACCATATTCCCTCTGTGGGCCTCAGTCTCTGCCCTTACAAAATGGACATTACAGAGAACAGAGGAGTTTACAATCCATGTATCCAACAATGAACTCATATCTAGAATAAAAGGCTTCTATGAGAAAAAGATAGACAACCAAACAGAAAAATGAGGGTGAAACATGCATCAATGGAAACTTCATAGAAAAGAATATCTAAAGACAATAAACATATGAGAATGTATTTAACTTAGTCATCAGGAAAATGCAAATAAAACCACTATATGATATCACCATACATGCACCAAAATGGGTAAAATGAGAAAAGATGGACTGTCCCAAGAGTTGACAAGATATAAACTCTCATTCACTTCTGGAGGGAGTATGAAATGATGCAACCACTGTGGAGAACTGCTCTGTAACACGTAACAAAGCTAAACATACACATGTCCTTTAATCCAGGAATTATGCCCAGAGGAATCTATGAAACAGAGATGTATTCAAACACAAGTATGAAAATGCTCATAGCATGACTACTCATGACACTTCCAACGTGGAAACTCCTCAAATACCAATCAACAAAAGAATTGATAATATACTTCAATTCTCATAACAGAATACTATAGCACAATGAGAAAAAACTCCATAGGTACAAATACAATGTTTAGAGAAAAAAGTACAGACATGAAATTGTGCTAACTGTAAATCTCATTTATAAGAAAAAATTCAGAATCTCACCTAAAATTTTAAAAGTGAAGATGGTGGTTGTGCTTGGGATTTAGTGAGGGGAAGGGGAAAAGAAGGAAACTACAGTGCTGTTAGTAATGCATGTGTCAGTATGTGAAAATTCATCATATTGAATTTTGTATGCATGTATGCTATACTTCAATAAAAAGGTTAAAATATACAACAAAAATAGATGCTTTGGAAGGGTCCTTCCAGCTGCTGCATCCTGCTGAGATGAGCTTAGGAAGGGACTGGGCTAGGGGACAAAAATGAGGGGTAGAATTTGGAGACACACAACAGAAAGGTCACAGGAAGCCCAGGTGTCTCCTCAAAGAGAGTCGAGGCAACACACTTCACCTCTGGAAAACTGACACCATGAGAACAGGCGGGAGAAGAAGAGAAATTATCTTACTCACGTAGCAGATGGACTTTCCAGATGAGAAGTCCCCAGCACACAGCATCTCCTCATGCACCAGTTTCTTGCTTTTCAAAGTCCTTTGCACATATAACATATTGCAGAGCTCATTCTCCATGAGGCTCACCTTACCCTCCTGGAGATGGAAGGGTGGGAGCAGTGGTGCTGCAAAGATGAGGAGGAAATCAGACAGGTAGTTCGTAGACTAGCAAAGAATCCCAGGCTACTCTGCACCCCAACTCTGCCTGCCTGCTCACCAGTCTCTTCCCCTCGTCCCTCCTCTCCTCTTTCCTCCCTCTTCCCCTCTCATCCTCTTGTTCTTCCTCTTGTCCCTCCTCTCCCTCATGTTCCCTCCTCTGACCCTCTTCCTCTACCCTGTCCCCCTCACTTTTCTCAGAAAGCATGCCCCAGCCAGTTATCCAACAGGACTTGTAGGCAGGCAGCTGCACTCCAGGAGGTGGAAGGCAGGCAGGGATGACATAGGAAGTGAAGTTCACAGGCAGGTGGAGTTGCAACATGGCGATGTCACTCCCAAAGGCATGAAACTTCTCGAAGTCTGGGTGGGTGATAATCCGATTCACAGACATCTTCTGGGTGTGCTGGGTTTGCTGGTATAGTTGGGTGTTTCCCAACAGAACCTGATAGTCCTTAAGGGTGTGGGATTTGCTGGAAGAAGAAGGGCTCGTTACCATCCATCATCTCTGAGTGGGGTATGTACTCTCCTCCTGCATCCTAGCCTAACCTCCCACACTTTTCTGGGTCCTCCACCCACCATGATTCCAGGAAGCTTTTGTCTCCCTCTTATCTACAGTCCCTTGCCTTCTTTCTTGAGGCAGATCGATATTCTGCTCAAAATCTCAGGACATATGGCTTCCCCATCACATGCTACAATTCAAGGAGCATCAAATCCTAATGGTAGAAGGCCCCTTCGTGGGGTACTGCATCTAGTCCTTTATTTTAAACAGGAGGAGATCTGGCTCAACCCAAGCTCTAATCTGAACCTCCTGGAGGCTGCCAATAACCCACCTGTGGGACACACACCTGTCTTTTCCCTCTCCTCTTTACACACCCTTTCCCACATGGTCACTAGCATTCATAAGGGCTTTGTTAAATGAATGAATGAGGACATAAAACTGAACCTCTCCTTGTTCCCTGTCTGTGCATGGATGAAAAAACTTCCAAACTTCATGATTTTGTTCACCCAGGCCATCGACTCAGCTGGCCCTCACCCACACTGTACATGTCTAAATCTTTCCATTAAGACAAGGCTCTGCAGCTCTATGCTCCTCCTCAGGAAGCATCCCTCACCCCACCCAGGCTGAAGCACAGCATCTCTTCTGACTTCCCACACTTGGATCTGCCCTTCTCACACATTTTTGGTTTTCTTTCCCACATCGGTTTATTTAAGATTGTGCCTCATTCTCCTGACAGGGTGGGGACCCCTCAAGATGGGGTCCTGCCATCCTCAGTGCCAGAAGGCCTCATGTGGAATGGGGCCCAGAGCAGAGGCTAACAAGACCCAGCTGGGGTTTCAGAGACAGCCAGTTGCTAGAGCTCAAACTTCTGGGCCTTGGCTGGGATGTCCTCCTCCACCCTCCCAGGTTCCCCCAAATCTGTTCAGAAACTGGGCACAGAGCCAGGCCCAGGAGAGGCCTGAGGAGTGTCTCCAGGACAGACAGCCCCCACCTTCCCACCCATGCAGCCCAGTACATGGAAAAGGTGGGGACTACAGCTCCTCCAGGCACACAACTTTCAGAACTAAGAAGAATCATCTGGGTACTGGCTACACAGGTATACCTCATTTTATTGCTCTTCCCTTTATTACACTTTGCAGATACTGCACTGTTCACAAATTGAGGGTTTCTGGCAACCCTGGGTTGAGCAAATCTGTCAGTTCCATTTCTCCAACAGCATGTGCTCACTTCATGTCTCTGTGTCACATTTTGTTAAATCTCACAATATTTCAAACAGTTTCATATTATTATATCTGTCATACTGATCTCTGATGTTACTATTGCAATTGTATTGGGGTATTATGAACCATGTACATATAAGATAGCAAATGTAATGGATAAATAATGTATGTGTTCTGATTCCCCCACTGACTGGCTGTTCACTGTCTCTCTCCTTCTCTTTGGGCTCTCTATGCCCTGAGACACAACAATATTGAAATTAGGCCAATTAATAGCCTACAATGGACTCTAAGTGGTCAAGTGAAGAGTTGCAATTTCTCTGTTTAAATCAAAAGCTAGAAATAACTAAGCTTAGTAAAGAAGCCATGTCTAAAGCAGAAATAGGCTGAAAGTTAGGTCTATTGCATTAAGTTGTGAATGAAAATGGAAAATTCATGAAGTCAATTAAAAGTGCTACTCGAGTGAACACAGGAATGATAAGAAAGAAGAAAGTTTTGGTGGTCTGGACAGACTATCAAACCAGCCACAGCATTTCCTTAAGTGAAAGTCTAATCCAGGCAAGACCCTAACTCTCTTCAATTCTATGAAGGCTGAGAGAAGTAAGGAAGCTGCAGAAGAAAAGTGTGAAGTTAGCAAATATTGCTTCATGCTTCATAACATAAAAATGCAAGATGAAATAGCAAGTTATCCAAAACATTTGGCTAAGATAATTGTTGAAGGTGTCAACACTGAACAAGAGGTTTGCAATGTAGAAGGAGCCTTCTGTAGAAAGAAGATGCCATCTAGAACTTTCATAACTAGAGAGGACAAATCAATGCCTTGCTTCAAAGCTTCAAAATGTAGGTTGACTTCCCTATTGCTAGATAATGCAGCTAGAGAATTCCAGTTGAAGCCAATGCTCATTTACTGTTCTGAAAATCCTAGGTCCTTAAGAATTATGCTACATCTACTCTACCTGTGCACTATAAAGGGGACAAGGAAGCCTGAAAGAGAGCTTATCTTTTTACTACATGATCTGCTGAATATTTTAAGCCCTATCTGAGACCTACTGCTCAGAAAAATAGATTCCTTTCAAAAATAGGACTGCTCATAAACAATACGCCTGGTTCACCTAAGAGCTCTGATGGAGATGTACAATAGGATGAATATTGTTTTCATGCCTGCTAACACAACATCCATTCTGCAGCCAATGGTAAAAGAGTCATTTTGACTTTCAAGTCTTATTATTTAAGAAATACATTTCATAAGCTTATAGGTGTCATAGATAGTCATTTCTCTGATGGATCTTGGAAAAAGTCAATTGAAAGCATTCTGGAAAGGATTCAACATTTCAGATGCCGTTAAGAATATTCTTAGTTCATGGGAGTAGGTCAAAATACCAATATTCACAGGAGTTTGGAAGAAGTTGATTCCAAATCTCATGGATAATTTTCAGGGGTTCAGGACTTCAGTGGAGGAAGTAACTGCAGATGTGGTAGAAATGGTAAGAGAACTAGAAGTAGAGCCTGATGATGTGACTGAATGGCAGTAATCTCATGATAAAACTTGAATGGATGAGAAGTTGCTTCTTATGGAGAAGCAAAGAAAGTAGTTTCTTGAGATGGACTCTACTCCTGATGAAGATACTGTGAACACTGCTGAAATAACAGCAAAGTATTGAGAAAATTAATACACTTAGTTGATGGGTGGGTCACGCTGGCTCAGCAGGCAAGAATGTTCGCCTGCCATGCCAGAGGACCCGGGTTCATTTCCCGGTGCCTGCCCATGTTAAAAAAACAAAATAAAACAAAAAAAAACACTTAGTTGATAAAGCAGGCAGGTTTGACTCCAATTTTGAAAGAAGTTCTACTGCTAGTAAAATGCTATCAAACACCATCACATGCTACAGAAATCTTTCATGAAAGGAAGGGTCAATCGATGTGGTTAGCTTAACTGTTGTCATATTTTCAGAAATTACCACCCCAACCTTCAGCAATCACCACCTGAATCAGTAAGCAGCAATCAACATTATGGCAAGACCTTCTACTAGCAAAAGGATTATGAGTCTACTGAAGGCTCAGATGATGGTTAGCATTTTTTAGCAATACAGTATTTTTAATGTCCATTTTTTAAATGTAATACTACTGCATACTTCATAGGATATACTTTGAAGCATAACTTTTATGTGCACTGGGAAACTAAAAATTGTGTGTGCCTAGCTTTATTTTGACTTTTGCTTTATTGCAGTGGACTGGAACCAAACCCATAATGTCTCCAAAGTATTCCTGTACATGCCCAGCAACACGGGACACACCTAGAGGTTCTGACTCAACAAGAGTGTGTGGGATACTGAAGGCCCAGGTGATCCACAGAGAAGCTCTGGTCTGCAGGTTGCAAGGAACTCGTCCACACAACATTATGGCCAGGCAGACACTGCAGATGCTCTAAAGGCATCTGTGCTGGGACAGACAGAATCAGAGCAGCTTCTATAAAGAAACCCAGGGCCACCCATGAGGGGTACCTGACCCCAGCACAGAGGGGGCACGAGGCTGCCTAGAGGAGGGGCTGCCTGAGCTGAGGACTAAGGATGAGAAGGATTCAGGCAGATAAAAGGGAAGTCAGATGGGGTGCGTGAGGACATTCTAGACATGAAAGAACTACCCTTACCCTGCAAGGCAGGTACAGTGACACGCATTTGGTGCCAGAGCAATGGCCAGAGGAGAGAGGTTTGGGACACCTTCCACCACTTTTCTCTGCTAGCTTCTCTGCTGGGGGAACCAAAGAAGGAAGACTCACTTGAGAAAGCAGTGGGCAGCTGAAAGCACCCAGTGGGAGTCAATGAGGACAGCTCCACAGAGGTGCAGACCATGGTAGAGCAGACTGGCCTGCCATGGCCACTGGCCGGCTACGACATCCTGGCCGTCAAAGATCTTCCCCACCACTTTGGGCTTCCCGCACACTGTGGAGACACCCCACCCCCCACCCCACCCATGTACAAGGTCAGAAATACCAATGGTACCACAGAATGTCACTACCAAGGAATCCATTCCTCCACTTCAGGAGAAAGGCGGACTGACCAAAATGACTGAGGGGCTGCTCAGTTCTGTGCTTTCAATGGCTGCTGCTGAGAACTATATCCTGAGCCCAGCAAAGCTCTGTGGGAATGAGGGCCCAGGGGTCAGGTGGGGCTGGGGCAAAGGTGACCAGGTGGGTCCACAGCAGCTCCTGGCAACATCTACTGGAAAGACAGCCCCATCCTCCCATAGGTCTACCAGGAAATTAATATCTTAACTCACAGCTCTATACCTAATGTGCAGGTGAAGGAACTGAGGGTCTCAGAGGCTACTTGACTGGCTCAAGGTCATGACTTAAGCGTCTGTGCCCTCTCCACCTCGCTCCAATATCCCAAGGAGAGTGACCCATGGGCAGGAACAGTAGTCTGAAAACCCAAGACTTTCTGTGAGGCTATGTACCAGGTTAGGCATGTCACACAAGTCTCAGGACTCATATTTCCCATTTCTAAAAGAATTAGAAGTGTGAGGCTAATAACAAGAAGCCTGGTTCAGAAACCCAGAAGAAGGCATGTACTGTGTTCACCAGGCCTCAGCAATGGGTAAAGGGCAGAGACCTCAGGGGCCCCACTTCAGCAGTCCTGGTGCTCCCTTCCTCCACCCAGGCCAGAAGCCCTTGCCCTCTGCCTGGTTCCATGGTTCCATGCCTGGGTCCTGGGGTGAGGTCCAACCCAAGAAAGGCCCCAAAGTGTGGGGACCTGTGACCTACCTCGGTTGATGCTGTTTCTGGGGTGTCCTGGTGGGGAAGAGTTGGCAGAAAGAAGGTGAGAATAACGTGACTTCCAGGTACCAACGTACTTGGCCTGGACCCCAATTCAACCTGCCCCCTCCCAAGACCCCTCCCTCCCAGGGCCTTCTCACCTAGGCTCTTCATACCTCAGTTTCAGTACTTACTCCAGCCCACTCTGACCCCAGGTTCTGGGTTCACCCCTGACGTCTTTACCTCTGGAGTCAACTGGACCCCACCTGCCTCCCTGTCCCACTCCCCCAGTAGGGCAGGTTCCGACCACTCACCTGGAGCCTGGAATGTGGCATGTGGAAGTGACTCGGCAGAACGAGGGGCCAAAGACATGGCCGACTCCAGCACAGGCAGCATCAGCAGCAGCCTCAGGAGAAGCCAGGACAGGGTTTCCCGTGAATGTTCCACACCAGCCCCCATAATCAGGACTCCTGTTGGCAAACCCCAGACACCCAGCAGGGGAAGAGCTTGGCCGTGCCTCCACCCCGCCCCTGACCTGACTCATGCTCGGTCGCTGACCAGGTCTGAGCTGGGTCCTTGACCCTGCTCCCTGACTCCACCGATGCTCGGCCTCTGTGCTGGTCCTCCACCCTACCCCCTGACCACACTGAGCACCTCTCCTGTCCTTTTCCCCTGACACTAGCCCGATGCTGACCCCACTTTTGACGCCTTTGAATCCTTACCTCTGCCCTGGCTCTCTGAACAATTTGGAGGCCCACAGTTTCCCGACCCCTGACCCCTGACACCATCCCAGTACTTCCACTGAGCGCGCCCCTTGACCCCGACCCCTGAGACCCTCCCTGACACTACCCTTTGACCCATCCCTCTCCCCCTTCCCCAGTAGGGCCTGTTTCAACCCCTCACTTGGAACCTGGGATGTGGTAGATGAAAGTGACTCGGCGGCTTGGCCTTCTGCTAGACCCAGAATCAGGCACTTGACCTCACCCCCCCACCAGACCAGATTCCGGACCCGCCCCGAGGTGGTCACGGGCCCCGCCTCTGATCACTGGCAAGTGCTACCAAGAATTAATGAGAAAAACGTAGATCACATGTAGAGAAATCAGAAAAAATAATTTCTGGAAAAGGGGATAGAAAAAGAACGATTAATAATGAAAGATGTTCAATATGATTAATAGTCAAGAAAAAAATTAAAACACTAATGTGTATCTTCTCGTAGAATTTTTACTCTGGTAACATAGATGCAAGTCAGTATGTCCCATTTTCCCCACTTCCAAGTTAAACTAGCAAATTGTAAACATTTCATAGGATTGAAAAAGCTCCTAATCTTCATTTAATCAATGATTATTTCATAGAGTGGAAAGGGATAAGGATTCAAACTTGGCAGACAGGCTCCCTATTGTCTATCCAAAGAAGTAATGTCCTGAATTTGTTTTATTAGGGGTGAGATGCCATCATTTTACATTTATCTCCTATTTTTGTCTTTGTTACTAGACTAAACTCCAGACCGCAGGAAAATTATTTTATCAGTCACTAACTCTAGGGAGAAGAGAGTAAGGAAAGTGCCAGTGCACAGTGTACAGGTAAATACCAACTTAAAAGTTACTATTATTATTAATGAAAGTAGAAACCAAGGGGATACAGCCTTGCTTAATAATTAAGAACTTGCACATCAATAAAAAGTTTAAAGTGTTTAGTGTTTGGGAAAATTATATTAGCATTAGAGAAATTTCAGCTTCAATGTAAAGACTGGGAGAAGAAGTCTTTCCCCAATAATAATTTTGCAAAAGGGTATATAGAAAATGACAGTGAAGTTGGGGTAATGATAATGAAGACCCTATCAAATGTATTAAGATTGAGATATCTATGAAATATCTACTTGGATTTCTCCTACAGGTGTTTGGAAATACCAATTTGGAATTTGACAAGTGGATTTTCATTGGAGATGTGGACTAGAGGCATTTGATTTAGGTGATAGTCAAAGCCTTGGGAGTACATAAGATCACCCAAAGAAAGAATGAAGAGCAAAATTAGAGACCAAACTTTAAGAAGGAGCTGAAAAAGTGGCCAAATAAGAAAAAGCAGCTTAAAAAAAAAGAGGTTGAGGATTGCATGGGATAAATTTAAACCACAGAATGACTGAATTAAGTAACTATATAAGCTTTCTTTTTCAATTTGTCAAATTACTTAATTGAGAGAATATTTACATACAGTAAAATTCATTCATTGTAAGTATAAAGTTAAATATTTTTATTAAACTTATAAAATTAGGTAATATCAAAATTGCAGTTAATCCCACATCCAGCCCTAGGCAAACACTGATTTGCTCTAGGTCTCTCTAAATATGCATTCTTTGTACATTTTATATAAATTGAATCATACAATATATAGCCTTCTCCATCCTGCCGCTTTCACTTAGCATAATGTTTATGAAGCTCATTCATGTTGTAACATGAATAAGCATTGGGTACTTCTTATTCCATTGTGTAGTTGTACCATATTTTGCTTATCTATTTTTCTATTTATCAGTTCACTGACATTTAAATCCTTTGCAGTCTTTGGTTATTACGAATGGTGCTGCAATGCAACTCTTTATCTGGGCATATATTTTCATTTCTCTTGGGCAGCTAGTTCACACGGTAAGTATGTGTTTAACATTTTAAGAAAATGCCAAACTATTCCCAAAAAGCCAAAGAGGCTGTATCTTTTTACACACCCACCAGCAGTGCATGAAGGTTCCACGTTTTCCACATTATTGCCAAAATTTGGTATTGACCATATTTTTTTATTGCAGCCATTCTATTGGGTGTGAAGTGGTATCTCATTGTGGTTTTACTTTACATTATCCTAATGATTAATGATGTTTGGACATGTTTTCATGTGCTTAATTTTCATTCCTATATCTTGTTAGTGAAATGCTATTGAAATATTTAGTCATTTCAAAAAGTTGATTGTTTTTCTTTTTATTGATTTGTAAATGTTTGTTAATGTATATGGCTTACAAGTTTTTACCAGATACATGATTTTCTCCACATCTGTGGCTGTCTTTTTGTTCTTCTAACAATAGCTTTCATAAAGGAAAATTTTAAAATATTCTTCATCAATTTTTTCTTACATGGATAATGCTTTTGATGTCATACTTAAGAGGTCATGGAAATTTCCTCCTATGTTTTCTTTAATGTTTGGCACCTACATTTAGGTCTGTGATCAACCCAAAATCCAATTTTTGTGTTTATTCATTTTGTTATGCTATGGTTTTTGCTTGCAAATATCCATTTGTCCCAGCACTATTTGTTGAACAACAACAACATCAACAAACATCAGAGTTTTCCCACTGAATTATCTGGGGATCTTTTTTGAAAATCATTTGGCAATAAAACATAAGGATGTATTTCTGGACTCTCAATTCTGTTCCATTAATAAATGTCAAGCATGTGCCAGTATCCCACTGTTTAAATTACCATGGCATATAGTAAGTTTGGAAATCAGGTATCATAGGTTCTCCAACTTTAATCTTTTTCAAAACTGTTTTGGCTATTCTTTGCATTTCCATAAAAATTTTAGGACAAGCTTATATCAGGTTCTCTCAAAAGAAAAAGTAGTGTCAGTAAGAATGTTCTTGTTGTTAGGTCTCAAAGGAGAATTCTAAGAACAAAAAGAACTCTTGATGCAGAGCCCCCCTCAACCCCCTCCTCAGCATCCTTGGCAGGTCCAAGGATCCAGATATAAAGCTGTTTCAAGCCCCATCCAATCAGAAAACAACACACCACCTAGTGGGCATTTCTCGCCCCTCCCCCCAGCATCACTGTCCCTTTAAAACACAACTCCCAGAACAAAGAACTGGAGCCATTTTCTCTTTCTTTCTGCTGGCTTCCCAGGCAGGAGCCAATTTCAAGCTCCTACTTGCTTTCTCCCTTTTGTTCTTCCACCTGCTTCCTCCTTGCTTTATTCCCTCAATAAATCTATTAATCTTTGATATGCTGTCTCATGTGGAATCCTTAACTCTGTGCCTAACACGCATGGTTACTCCAAATTTGGTAATTTATGCCTTCTCTTCTTTTCTTGTTCACACTAAAGTTTTGTCTATTTTATTGATCTTTTCAAAGAACCCATTGATATTTATTCATTTTTATTGGTTTTCTGCTTTCTATTTAATTAAGCCCATTTCTAATCTATGTTATTCTACTCTTCTTTTTAATTACTCTTAGTCTGATCTTTTTCTACTATTTTATGTTGATGATTACTTTATTGATTTGAGATACTTGTTTTCTGATAAGAGGGTTTAAAGCTATAATGTTCATGCTAAGCATTACTTTAGGTGCATCTCATAGATTTTGATATGTTGTATTTTATTTTAGATTAGTTTAAGATATTTTCCAATTTCATTGTGATGTCTTAATTGACCCATGGATTATTCAGATGATTGTTATTTAATTTCCAAATATTTAGTGATTTCCCAGATTTCTTTCTGTTGCTGATTCTAATTTTCTTCTGTTGCAATTGGAGAACATACTTTGTATGATTTCAATCTTTTGCAATTTACTGAGACTTGGGTGTTGTGGTGTGTGGTAGCTGTTGTTTGCTAGTTTTGTTTTGCCCAGCAGAAGTTGCATCTTGGAAAATGTTTCATGTGTGCTTAAAAAGTATGTGGATACTGCAGCCACTGGATGGAGTATTTTGCACCTGTCAGTTAGACAAAGTTGGTTGATAATATTGTTAAAATCTTGTAAACCTTGGTAATTTTTGTCTAGTTATTTTATCAATTGTTGGAAGTGGGTATAGAGACCTTGGACTATGTTTGTCAATTGTGTATTCTCTTTTCATATATCTCAAGTTTTTTCTTCAGGCATTTTCAGATTGTGTTGTTAGGTATTATACATTTTATAATTGTGCCTTTCTCATATATTGACATTTTACGATTATGAAATATTACTCTCTGCCTGTATAAAGTCTACTATATCTGAAATTAAAAGACACTCAACCTTTTTTATAATTGCTGTCAAATGCTATATCCTTTTCTTCCTTTTACTTTCAGCCCAATTTTGCCTGTGAATCTAATGTGTGCCTCTGGAAATTACAGTTAAATGGCCTTTTGAAGACTCAATTATGGTGCCAGCTTGGTGACCATATGTTGCAAGGCTGAGTAAATGTTCTCCAGGAGGTGATAAATATCTAAATACCATCCAATATGTGGTTCTGATTCTCCTGTAGCCATGATTCATGAGTTCAGAAATCAAGGGATGGAAATTTTTACTTCTTATCCCCATGACCTTAGGCTCTGCTGGTCTAGAAGTCTGAAGTCATAAGAAAGGAATACTTCCTCCAGGAGACATAAATGTGGTTTCACTGAACTGGAGGCCAAGATTGCCATGGACCACTTTGGTTTCCTCATGCTTCTAATCAAAAGCCAAAGAAAGGATTAACTGTGGTGATTGATCCTGATAACATGGGGGAAATTAGACTGCTACTACACATGGGAAGTTAGGAAGGGTGTTTCAGAATATAAGATATCCCCTTGGGCATCTCAGTTCTACTATGCCCTAGGGTTAAAGTCAATGGAAAAGTCCAAATAACCTAATTCATGAAGGACAAGTAACAGCCAAGACATTAAGTAATAAAGTTTCTGTCACTGATAAAGTGAAGAATCATGACCAGCTAATGTTTCTTTTAAGCGCTAATGAAATATGGAATGGGAAGTAGAAGGAGGGAGTTATGATGATAGGTTATAAACATGTGACCATTTGCAGAAACAAGGACAGTGATCATTATGAATATTTCTTCCCTACTTTGTTTATAATTATGTTTGCATATGAGTGTGTTTGTTTCTATGTATAAAACAAACATCTTTCTTTTCATTCTTCTCCTATCCTCTTATCATGTAACATTAGTTATATTAATTTACATCATAAGAATTATGATGGAGAACAGTGAATATTGTGATCACTCAAGGGATTATTCTCTTTTCTACAAAGCATAGTGAATTTTCAGTTGTACACAGACTACTTGTATCATGTTTAGTAGAAGAAACACTTTGATATTGTCTTTATGTGGAGATAAAGTATGGTTTAATGAGCTGTGAATGGGTATATCAATATCACTAGTTGCTAATGTCCAGTTATTTGTTCAAATGCTGGCTTGTTACTGTAAAGCTATTTCACATATGGGATTAGTATCTAAAATCAGTTAACTTTAAGTACAGGAGATTACCCTTAATATGGTTGGGGTTCATGTGATCAATAAGAGGTCTTAACTAAAGCAAAAAAAAATGTTTCTTTGGAACAAAATTTATATTTTGACTAGTGCATTTCCTAATATGACTTATATGGACAGATTAATTGAACACCATAAGTGCATGGAGCCTTGAATAGGGCATGAGATTTTGTAGGTTTGTCCAGTGTGATGCCTCTATAAATCCCAGAGTGATTTGAACAGTGAATAAAGAAGTATTTGCAAAGTCCCCTTGGGGGAATGGTAAGAAAGGGGGAAAATTCAACTTCCCCATTTGGAGAACTGCTGATATTCTCACAAGCAGTGGGGACAACCAAATCAACAGGCTGAGCCCTCAATCTTGGGGTTTGTCCATATGTAACTTATCCCTGCAAAGGATAATCTAAGCCTACTTAAAACTAGGCCTAAGAATCACCCCCAGAGAACCTCTTTTATTACTCAGATGTGGCCTATCTTTCTCTCAGTCAATTCAGCAAGCAAACTCACCACCCTCCCACTCACTACATGAGACATGACTCCCAGGGGTGTAAACCTCCCTGGCAATGAAGGACAGAAATCCTACAATAAGCTGGGACTCAGCATCAAGAGATTGAGAAAACCTTCTCAACTGAAAGAGGGAAGAGAGAAATGAAACAAAATAAAGCATCAGTGGCTGAGAGATTTCAATCAGAGTGGAGAGGTTATCCTGAAGGTTATTCTTATGCATTATACAGATATCCCCTTTTTAGTTTAAGGTGTATTAGGGAGTCTAGAGGGAAGGGCCTGAAACTGTAGACCTGTGTTCCAGTAGCCCTGTTTCTTGAAGATGATTGTAAATGATAAAGCTTTCACAATATGACTGTGAGATTGTCAAAACCTTGCGTGATGTTCCTTTTATCTATGGTATGGACAGATGAGTAAAACATATGGGTTAAAAATAAATAAGTGATAGGAGGAACAAATGTTAAAATAAATTGAGTAGTTTGAAATACTAGTGATCAATGAAAGGGAGTGGTAAGGGGTATAGAAAAAAATAGGGGGAACAAAGGTTAAAATATATTGGTTAGATGGAAATACTAGCAGTCAATGAGAGAGAGGGGTAAGGGGTATGGTATATATGAGGTTTTTCTTTTTTCTTTTTATTTCTTTTTCTGAAGTGATGCAAATGTTATAAGAAATGATCATGGTGATGAATATACAACTATGTGATGACATTGTGAGTTATTGATTATATCCCAAGAATGGAATGTTCATATTTTAAGATTGTTCGTGTTTATATGTTGCTGTGTTTCGTCAATAAAAACATAAAAAAAATTAAAATAATAGGTCTCAAAAGGGAGAAGTGGGGGTTCTGGAAATTCCAAGGAATACTGCCTCAAGACAACAATGTTCACTTCCTCAGTTTCCAGCCTAAGGAATAAGAACACAAAATTTCAACCTCCATCTCAACAGAATTTCCAGGATCTGCCCTGCCTTATGGAATTAGGACTGGCCAGTCCTTACCATCAGGTGAACAAGTTCCTTAAAAAGAAATCTTCTTTTAGGTATATTTATGCCTCTGGAAATTCCTGACTATTTTAGACTCTCTATAGAGCTCAAGAAGTGTGTAGGGTTTTGGAACTCTTTTCAGTGGTATGATAAGAAGAGAAGGTTTTTGGATAAGGTTGTCAATGTGTTGGGAGGAGATCCAACTTGTGCTTACATATTTGAAAAAAAAAATCCTACTGTTTAGCTTCCCAGCAACTGAAACAAATACTATACAATGAGTTGGCTTTAACAATGGGAATTCATTAGTTCATGGATTTGAGTCTAGGAAAAAGTCCAAAATTGAGATGACAGCAAGGTGACGCTCTCTCCCCAAAGATTTTCATGTTCTAGGGCAGGCTGCCAGGGAACCTTGGTCATTGGCTTTTCTGTCACATGGCAAATACACATAATAGCATCTTCCCTTTTCCCTTCTGGGTTCTGTTGATTTCCAATTTTTGAATGTTCCCTGGAGCTACTTCCTCTGAGTCCACATTCTTTTGCTTATAAAGGTGTCAGAAATTTTGGAATAAAGACCATTTACACCCAATTTGCATCCAGTCTGGGCACCCATTAACTGACAACATCTTCAGTGGTCTTAATTACATTTTTGGGCACAGCCACAGGACCAGGGGTTGGGACTTGCAGTTGCCTTCTGTGGGGGGTATGAGTCAATCCCTAATGCCTGCATAAGCAAGTGTCTATCCTAGTTGGACAGGAATGGGATGGGAAGCTGTGATAAGCAAAATTCTAGGTGGTCCCACAAGACTCCCCACCCCTGCTGTATACACCATCTGCATAAATCCAGCACTGCGAATGTGATAAGTTTTACTCCCTTGATTAGGTGGTGTTATGTGGCATACTTGGCTTTAAGAAACTTCAGTTACCCAGTACCCCTGAACCACATGGAACTCCATCCAAGTGTCCTATCACCTGGACTGTCTTATGATTTCTCTCAAGCTGTGGAAGACAGTTTGGCAGTTCCTCAAAAAGCTGAATATAGAATTGCCATATGACCTGGCAATACCATTGCTAGGTATCTACTCAAAGGACATAAGGGCAAAGACACAAACAGACATTTGCGCACATAGCCGCATTATTTACAATTGCAAAGAGATGGAAAAAGCCAAAATGTCCATCAACAGACGAGTAGCTAAGCAAACTGTGGTATATACATACGATGGAATATTATGCAGCTTTAAGACAGAATAAAATTATGAAGTATGTAACAACGTGGATGGACCTTGAGAACATTATGCTGAGAGAGATTAGCCACAAACAAAAGGACAAATACTGTATGGTCTCACTGATATGAACTGATATTAGTGAATGATTTCTACCAAGATTACTGTGTCCCCTGATATGACTGACATCCCTCCAAACACCACTTCCCAACAATCCTGCTACTATTTATATTCCTCTGGACCTTAAGCGATCTTTGAATTTCTTCCAATACTCAGGTCACTCCAGACCTGCCTACAATTCCTTAACATGACCCTATGACCCGCAACACTTCTACTGCCCATTCTCATCCCCCAGGTCACCTGACACCCATGCAATCCCTTGCCAGCCCAGTGTTCCCTGACATTCCTGCAGTCCCTTACTGGCCTGTCATTCTGAGACACACAGGTTCCTTCCATATCTCCTGAACCTGCAGACACACCTGGAATTCCTTACAATTCACTGATACCCCCAGACAATCTGTGAATACTATGAAATAAGTTGTGCCTGCCATACACTTGCAGCTCTTTTGAAATCTTCTGCAATCCAGACATTCTTGCAACTCTTTACTTGACTTTTCTGCCTCACATACTCTTATTCTCAACCTAAGGCCCTCATCCTCCTTACTCTAAAAGAACTCTACCCAAGTCTTCTCTTCTCTCAGATACCCTTGCAACTGCTTCCAAGTCTCCTGCTCACCCTGACCCCTTGTGATTCTTCACCAGTTCCTTGTGCTTTGAGAAAATCCAAAGTAACACTTGTAAACCCTGGATGTCCTTGGAAATCTTTCCAAGTGGCCTAGATACTCCTGCAACTCCTTCTTAGTCTCCTATCGCTTGCAAAGATGTTCCATGACCCCTACCTACTTCCTATCTACCTGTGTCCTGAAATAACTCAGGTACTCCTTTCAGTCTCCTCATTCCTTGGAATATTCTATGATGTATGTGTTTGCTGTGAGCAGTTTCTTCAAAAGCTAAACATAAATTTACCATATATCAATCCTCATGCTCCTGGGGATTTATACAGGAGAAATAAGAATAATGTCCATTCAAAAACCTATAAACGAATGCTCATAGTGTTAGAAAGAACCCTATACCTGAAGGAGAACAAATGCTCATCCGATTATGAAGAAAAAAATAATTTATTCACGATCTTGCGAGAACTGGCGCCTAACTGAAAAATTGTGGCCAGTTCGCCAAACAATAGAATGCAGAAACAGTTATACCTGTGCTTAACTTGCAGACCTTTTCCAGTTTCACCACTGATTAGATACTCCAGAGGTTACAGCCTATCCAGATAATCTACCGCCAGTGATTCCCCCTTTGATTATGTTTTACATTTTTAATGACCCTGGCCATTAAGGATTTGGTGCCAGTTCTAAGCTTACATCAGAGACCCTCACCTTTCCCTGCCTGCATCACCCTTTATGAAAGCTAAATCTAGCTTGATTCTTACAATAGCAACTATATTTGCAGTAGACCAGAATTGAAAATATCCTACATTTCCTTCAGTGGGGAATGGTTAATGAACTGTGGTATATTCCATACCATGGAGTACTATTTAGCAATAAAAAGGAACACACCTCTGTGAAGGATCTGAGGCCTGGCTTTTGGGAAGGTATGGCAGCAGAACCAATGTGGAAGATGCTAGTGGATGTGATGACAGAAAGCGCCTTCAATTTTAAAAAGTTGCTGGATTAGTGCAAAAACCTGGAACTCAAGGTTTCGGAGGAATTGCTACACACTAGTGTATGGTGATTTTTGAAATATATATATCTGCTCCATAATGACATAAATATTGCAATCTAGCTTTGGGAAAGAACATCATCTGTTATAAAACCTGTCCATTGTGAACCTCATGGAGTTTGACCAGTAGAACAAAGAATCTTTTGGAGAGAATTCCCTGAGATCCTACAGCTATCAATCAATGCTCACCTCTAGTCTGAGATAATCCAGCAAATCATGGAGCAACTGAGATACAATGAGGACCCTGGTCTTCACCCTGGTCCCTGAAGCATATACCTCCGCAATTGCCAGGGACTTTGCAGCCTTTTCAGACTTCCTGCAGAAGAGTAGGTGAAAGGTATATTATAACACAGATGGCAAGCTGACCCCACCAAAGGAATGAATATAAGAAAAAAGCCCGTGGCAGGGCCCCTGAATGTTTCCCTTAACAGGTTTATTCCCCATCATAGCATACCCCAGGCCCACCAATCCCCAATGACAACAACTGGCCAGATTAACCAACTATATAGCTTTCCTTAAAAACTAATTCAACATTCTGAGTTCAAGATCCACCTTCAGAATTCTGAATACCCACCAATATAGAAATGTAAATATTTTCTCAATTTATTGGGTGGCTTAAGAACTTCAGCATTACTTCCTATGTGATAAAGTACATCTATAATATAAGTTATATTTTGTCCTTAAATATTATGCTAGAGTTGTGTAAACAATTCCCATTTTGTCATCTTTAACAATTTACATGGAACCCATCAGTATTATGCGGTTAGGTTATATTTCCTAGTTACACATAAATGTAGCTCTGCTGTTTAATGCAGAGCACTGGTGGTCAGCTGTATTTTCCTTGCCCTTCCCTCCCAACAACATCACTCCTGTCTGTATCATTGCTTGACAGTTGTAGTTATCCATGTGGGGTTTGCAAACAACTGCCCAGAAGGTA
Source organism: Myrmecophaga tridactyla (assembly GCA_004026745.1). Classification (NCBI taxonomy): domain Eukaryota; kingdom Metazoa; phylum Chordata; class Mammalia; order Pilosa; family Myrmecophagidae; genus Myrmecophaga; species Myrmecophaga tridactyla. Next base: position 3,685 of record PVIY010027984.1, on the reverse strand, counting down.
ACATCACAATTGCTGGATATCCAGATTCACCCTCTTTAGAGGACAGGCTCTCTATTTATTCCTTCATACTGAAATTACTAACGTAGAGTACTAAAATATAGCTGAGGAACAAAAGACATTCCTTTAATAAACCAGTTTGTTAACTTAAGTTTTATTTCTGATGCCATGAGTCTATCCATTGTTGGAAGTAGAGGGCTTGGCGATTTATTTAAGACACCAATGAGAAGTGTTAAGTTATACCTCCTTTCAGAAGAAGGGAAAAGTAAGTGTGGAGTGCATGATACTGGAAAAGAAAGTGTTAAGATGGGTGATACAATTTGTGCAACTATCCCACAACCTATTGAAAGCTTATATTTATAGTTTGGTTCAAGTTCTGCCTTTTGGAGAAATGCTGAACAAAACAAAGCTTTCATTTTTCATGTCTAAATAAACAAAATTATTTATTGTATCTTTTGGTTAAAACTTTCCCTACTTTATTTATTCTGCATTTTTTTCAATAAATATTTAATTGAATTCTTGAAAACAATAAGCATCACAGTATTGATGTGTACAACAACCTGGATGAATCTTGTGGGAATTTGTGAAGTGAAAAAAAGTGATTTTTATATCGCTTTACTATCTTACTACATATTCTTTAATTTTTTTATTGTATAGTATAAAATATATACAAGCAAATAAAGAAAAAAGCAATAGTTTTCAAAGCACCCTTCAACAAGTAGTTATAGGCCAGATCCCAGAGTTCGTCATTGGCTATCATACCATCCTCTCAGATTTTTCCTTCTAGCTGCTCCAGAATATAGGAAGCTAGAAGGAATAAATATTTTTTATCATCACAATTTACTTTTTTTCTTTTTTCTGAAAAATATATATATATATATATACAAAAAAGCAATAAATTTTGAAGCACAGCACAACAATTAGTTGTAGAACAGATTTCAGAGTTTGGTATGGGTTGCAATTCCACAATTTTAGATATTTACTTCTAGCTGTTCTAAGATACTAGAGACTAAAAGAAATATCAATTTAATGATTCAGCAATCATATTCACTTGTTAAACCCTACCTTTTCTGTATAACTCCACCATCACCTTTGATCTTTCTATCCTTCTCTGTAGGGGTATTTGGGCTATGGCCATTCTAATTTTTTCATGTTGGAAGGGGCTGTCAATAACATGGGGTAGGGAGATGGAACTAGATGATCTTCTGGAGAGGCTGGGCCCTCGAGGTTTCTGAACTTATCTGGTCCAGGGATCCATCTTGAGGTTGTAGTTTTCTGGAAAGTTAGCCTGGTGCATGGAACCCTTGTAGAATATTATATATTTCCCTAGGTGTTCTTTAGGATTGGCTGGAATGGTTCTGGTTGGGGTTTGGCAAGTTATGATAGGCGGCAATGTCTAACGGAAGCTTGTGTAAGAGTGACCTCCAGAGTAGCCTCTCAATTCCCTTTGAACTTTCCCAGCCACCAACACTTTATTAATTACACTTCTTTTCCCCCTTTTGGTCAGGATGGAATTGTTGATCCAATGGTGCCAGGGCCAGACTCATCCCTAGGAGTCATCTCCCACACCACCACAAAGACTTTCATCCCTGGAAAGCAATTTTTCCAGGGGGAGTGCAATTATTTCACCTGTCAAGTTGGCTTAGAGAGAGAGTGAGGTCACACCTGAGCAACAAAAGAGGTCCTCCAGAAGTAACTCTTAGGCATACCTACAGGTAGGCTAAGCTTCTCTGCTACCTACATAAGCTTCACAAGAGTAAGCCTCAATATCAAGAACTTGGCCTGTTGATTTGAGTGCCCGTAATGTTTCACAGAGTATAAGAAAATTCCCTGATGGTAAAGTTTAATAGTTCCATGTTTTTATCCCATCCCTCAAGGGACATTGCAAATACTTTTTGATTATCTGCTTAATATAGTCTGCATTGTATCCAATCATTACATTAAGCTATATAGGATTAAAGGCCCTCATTATTCTTCTGGACTCCCTGTGTTTCAATTGCTCAAATGAGCTATACATATAGGTTGAGTCAGATTATGTGCTACAAAAAATTTTGGTTCCAGAAAAATTAAACCTTTCTTCCTCCGGTCTCAAACAGTAGGTGCAGTTCTGAAATATAGACAATGTTTTCCTTACTCCTGTGTTCTAAATTACCTTAATCCCAACCTGTTCGGTTTTGTTCTTATCTCTAAATACCAAGTTATAGATATATAAAACAGCCCCTCAAAATTCAGAAATAATAATTATCACTCCAGACTAAATATGTCTGCTGTAAGAGCTTACAATTTAGGCCCCTGTTTTCTTATAAGCATTTCTAAAGGAGACCATACAATAATTGATCTTTCATTTCTGGCTTTTTTTTTTTTTTTGCCTCACCAAATGTCCCACATGTTCATTCACATCATTGCATGCCTCATGACTTCGTTCCTTTTTGTAGCAGCACAATATCTGATCATATGTTTGCCAATCTACTTCTCAGTCAGTGCATCCTTCAGCTACCTGCACTCATTATGCATCATGCATAATGCCCAAAGTCCACAGTCTATCAACACTCTCAATTTTGGATTATTTCATTGTTCCCAAGAGAAAGATAAACAAACAAACAAAAAAAACCCTCATCAAATAAGAAATCTCAGACTCCCCTTAACTGTTGTCCTTCCCCTCATTATTGACCTCTGCTGTTGTTGTAATACTGCTGTTTTCCTGTTAAATATAGCCCATAGCATGCAATTGCAGTTTTCCCCCTATACCCTGAACTTAAACACTTTGTACACGAATCATACCTTTGAAGTAGTTCTTGCAAGAATTAATTTATATTTCTAGTGTTAAACAATGGGACACAAAAGTCTATACAACCCTTTCAATCTTGTTCACCTTCAATATGGTTATATCACTTATAGACCCAGTAGAGAACTGCCTTCACTTCTATCTATTCCTGTACATTTGAGCTCAACCTCATTAGCTAATCATTGACCCACTCTAGCTTTTATGTGTCTCTCATTCCCTTTATTCTGTACTATAAGTCTCTGATTTTATCTTTACCATGGCCATAAAAATGGAGTCATACAGTATCTATCCTTTTGCATCTGGCTTATTTCACTCAGCATTATACTCTCAAGGCTCACCTATCTTGTCATGTGCTTCGGGTGTCATTTTGCCTTACTGCTGCATAATATTTCATTGTATGTATATATCACATTTTGTTAGTCCACTTGTCTGCTGATGGGCATTTGGATTGTTTCCATCTTTTGGCGATTGTGAATGATGTTGCTATGAACATCGGTGGGCAAATGTCTGTTTCTGTCACTACTTTCAGTTCTTCTGGGCATATACCAAGTAGTGCTATTGCTGGGTCATAGGGCAACTCAATATTCAGTTTCCTAAGTAACTGTCACACTGTCTTCCATAGTGGCTGTACCATTATACATTCCCATCAGCAGTGCATAAGTGTCCCAATTTCTCCACATCCTCTCTAACATTTATAGTTTCCTGCTTGTTAATAGCAGCCATTCTTATAAGTGTGAGGTGATATCTCATTGTAATCTTGATCTGCATTTCCCTTATAGCTAATGAAAATGAGCACTTCTTCATGTGCTTTTGATCCACCTGTATTTGTTCGTCAGGAAAATGCCTATTCATATCTTTAGTCCATTTTATAATTGGGTTGTTTGTTCTTTTGTTGTTGAGTTG
>PVIY010027983.1:0-33599 GCA_004026745.1 Myrmecophaga tridactyla | reverse complement strand
TCTTCTAAATAATTCAATCTAAGTTGCCATTTTTTTCACATAATGTTTACAAGTTCCTCTTAATAGCTTTTTAATGTTTGCTCAGAATGTGCAGTATTTAAAAAATTAGATAGATTTATTTGTACTGACAGAAAAATCACTGCTTCATTACCACACATTCTAAACTGAGAAAAAGAAGTTTTATTATGTGTGCTTATATATGTATCTCTCTCTCTTTCTCTCTGTCTCTCTATCTATAAAGAAAGACTTCTGTATGTATCTGTATGTATAATAAATGCATGTATATCTCTTACATAATATATATAAATTTTATGTGTATATTATACCAATTATTCAAAAAGAAAAACAAAACTAAAATGACACATTTTAAAATCTATGCTCATATATGCATACAACTGAATTCTAGAAATCCGGATATATTCCACAACTCTTCAATAGCAATTTCTAGGGTATATGATTTAAAATTAGGGATGTTGAATGTGATATTTGGAAGGTGAGGAGTAAGGGCTGAAGGGATGTTCACCCGAATTTCTCCAAATTTTTCTTCATAATTTGAACATTTGACAAGAATATTATGTTTATATAATGTGTAAAACTTAACTTTGCTGAACTATAACCAATGTTTGTGTATGTTTTTAAGTGGAGCACAAATAAGTTAAAATTTCTATTTTTCTTGCTGAACCATAAGAATTACTTGAGGATGCAGTATAGATTAAACATAATACACTCTATTTGGGGAGTGGTGTAGCAAACAATGGCCTTCATTTGCCCTGTTATTAAGCCAAGTAAAGCCGTAAGCATAATCAGGTTTATATCACCCTTCGAGGTATGCTCAGCTTACTTTTCTACCCTTTATACTTAATTTTTCAATATTTTATGCTAAAATAAAGCAGACTATTTGTTGCTCTTATAACTATGTCCTATACTCTTCTGTTTAAATTGCAACTTGAGAGGATCTCCTATAAAATTCCATGGCACATCTCCTGTCCATTGCCAGCAAAAGAAAAAAAAATCAAATCACTTAAGCTCAGGCCAGTGCACAGGTACTCACACCAGGTTCTACCTCCAAATATAGTAATAACTGTCAGTCATTCATGCTACCCTTGCTCTTGGTTTATGGAGACTGAACCTGGGCACTTCTCTTTGGGCAGTCTGTTTGCTGTTTACTTCGTGAGTAATAAGGTTTATTTAACATCCACTGGTAGACTTTGAAGACTCCACCAGGAATTCCTAGGTAATGAGAGAAAAAATTATTCATGAATATGTCCTCCAAATTCTGTCACTTGTGAAACTCAATATAATACCCCAAATCCCACCTGTTTACCTGAAACCAAGTCTTATAGTCAACATGTAAGTCCCCTCATACAGAACTCCAAGTGTTCTAGTTTGCTAGATGTTGGGATACAACACACCAGAGACAGATTGGCTTTTAATAAAAGGAATTTATTTCATTAATTCTTCAGAGAAAAGGCAGCTAACTTTCAATTGAGATTCTTTCTTATGCAGGAAGGCGCAGGGTGATCTCTGCTGGCCTTCTCCCCAGGCCTCTGGGTTCCAAGAACTTTCCCCAGGGTGATTTATTTCTGCATCTCCAAAGGCCTGGGCTAAGCTATGAGTGCTCAGGTGAGGTATGCTGAGCTGCTTTTGCTGTGCTACATTGAGCTCTCTCATTTAAGCATCAGCCAATTAAATCAAACATCATTCATTACAGCAGGCATGCCTCTTAGCCGATTGCAGATGTAATGAGCAGCAGATGAGGTTCACATACCATTGGTTTATGTCCACAGCAACAGAACTAGGCACTTTCACCTGGCCAAATTGACATCTGAACCTAAATACCACACACCAAGTAATCAATCCTATTAGCTTAGTCTTAAATTGATGATTTGAGATTCTGGAAAGATGAGTAAAACATAACATAGAAAAGTTAAGGAAGATTAGAAAAAATAGTTCAGGAGAAAACAGAAATAATTTAGCAACAAAATAAACAAGCACAAAACCTGAGAAACAACTAAAAATCCTCTCTAATTAGTATTTTCATAAAAATAATATATATATCCATATAGGGATATGATGTGATGATTTCAAAGAATGTATATAAAATAAACAGTGAATAAGAGAAATATATTGGAAATATATTATTTTGACAGAAAATTCAGTTTTATAATATAGTAAAAAATCTATAGGTAGGGAGCATATAAAAGAAACAGGAGATTAAGAAAATCCAGAATTTGGGTGGGTCACGGTGGCTCAGCAGGCAAGAATGCTTGCCTGCCATGCCAGAGGACCTGGGTTCGATTCCTGGTGCCTGCCCATGTAAAAAAAAAAAAAAAAAAAAAAAAAAAAAAGATCCAGAATTTGGCTAATGCTCCAGTAGGAAAATGAAGGCAAAATAGTACAATAAAAGTATCAAGAGATGAGGCAAATAAGTACTTGAGTTGAAAAAGAGAGCCAGAGTTTAATCAAGGAAACAGAGATACTTATAGGTGTAATGAAATTAGGAATTTATTATAGGAATTCAACTTTACAGATTTAAGTTTGGAGCTAAGGAAATATAATCTGGAGAAGAAATCACAAACCTGTCAATCTGAGCAGACAAGCCCCCCAACTGCTAATTCAGGACAACAAAGTGCATTCTGTGTAGTTACCACCTTGATGAGTCTGTGGATATTGATTTAGTGGAAAAAAGAGCAAGGAGAAACTGAGCTCTTTGGGGCACATCTACATCTGTCTGTAACTGCAACTGACTACAGTATACTTCAAAGAGTAATGGCTGCTGCATTCCTCCTGAATCACAGGCAAGTTTCCCCTTTTGTCCACTATTTAATTCAGAACCATACAGGAAAGGGATTCTTGGAAATTCAATTCTCATTTAACCTATTTGAAACAGACAAAGCTAAACAAAAATTACACTTAAACCTGAAAAGATTAATTAAAAAAAAAAGTATACCTAGTTCATCCTTGAAATGTTGAATGGCCAAAATAAAGGAAATATCTTAAAAGCCTCCAGAAATAAAAAGAAAGCTATTTCAGGGAATAGGTCTTCTTAAATGAAAACAAAGTCAGACTAACACTATATTTCTCATCAGCAACAATGGCTGTCAGAAGACAATGGAGTCATGCCTGTAAGGCATGAGGTGGACTGGGAGATAATTTTAAAAGTAGAATTTTATATTCAGTTAAACCATTAATTAATACTGAGGACAGACAAGAAGCATTTTCAAAGAGTCAAGGGAACCAATGAGAGTATCTTCCAAGCATTATTTATTAGGAAATTACATCAAGATCTCATTATGTAAAACAATGTGAAAATAAATGGAGATTAATTAGTATCAGTAAGAAATGGATCTAATTCCAGAGACAAATCCTAGATTCCCTGAAGGACTACAAGCCTATTGACACATCCAGACCACAGTAGGAGTAGAGAACGCACTGAGAGGAATCTCTAGGGCATAAAAGAGAGCATTTGATAGAATAAATTATGCAAATCCTTAAAATTAAATAGGCAATAGATAATAACTGAGGATGACATATTAAAAATAGCATTATGAACCATCATTTAGAGACATAGATTTAATCATGAGTAATGATAAAATTAGAAATACTTATAAATGTTTGCCTTTCTGTAGGATGACTAAGATGACAGAGTTCACATCATAGGAGTATTACATTTCATTATAATACATTGTGCATGTATCATTTTCTCCAATGATGGCAGTGCATAATAGTAATTAAAAATGTGATTTGGAAAAGGAATTTAGAGACATCAGTTGGGAAGATATTGAGATAATGAACAAATAAAGATAAATGCTCAGGGAATTGGAAGACAGCATGAGATGATTCCACTCTATCTCAGATCAAAGCTTAACACAAGGGAGGCCACTGGTTGGAATTCAAAGAAATAACCAGATTTGTAGGAAGGTAGAGTAGCCAAATCAATGCTGTTTGCTTCTGAGTTTAGGTCTACTAAATCTTTACTTCTTAACATTTTTAAAAACTGTCTCTATTAGAAAGTCAGGAAACTAAGCTGTTAGCATCAAAAAGAAAAAAGAAATAGCTACCCACATTCACCCAACTCATTCCTTCAGAGGAAGTCATCAAAGAACTAGAGTCATAGACAGTGGGAGTAAAAAGGGTTTATCAAAACAAATGGAAGGAAGGAAACAGCTGTCTAACAGTAGATCAATAAGCAGAAACCAATCCTTAGAGAAATGTGTAGGACCTGTTCCATTCCAGGGCAGGCATCCAAACCACAGGCAATGAATTTGGCCCATGGCTTAGCTCAATAGCACAGGAGAGTAAAGAAGGAATATGTTGCTTTCAAATCTGGTCCTCAGAAACCATTTGATATAAAATGAGAATTGTGTTAGTAAAGTCTCAGAACTTTAGAAATAGAAATATATTTTCTCTATCTAAAACTCATCGATCAGGTCCCAACTCTCATCTCAGCAGCCGAAAAATCTTGGGCAAATCATTTCTTTCTGTATTTTAATTTCCTCTTAAGTTGCTTGAAGAACCATAGCAAGACTAGCAAAACTAGCCACAATAATCGTATCTAAAGTATTTATCTATTCATCCTCTGTTAAGCACCACTGATACTTCATCTTATAAAATTATATTGTTTTGAGGCCCTTACAGCTCTTTAATTCTGATTTTATGAGGTAGAAATGTAAATTCTAAAAGTGGTAATATCAAATGGTAGCTTTGCCAATTTAGCAATTTCAAGACATGTCTCCTGCCCAACCCCTTTCACAATTAAGACCCTCCTATTTAGAAACACCATGATCAAGACTAGATCCCAGATTCAAATACCTCAGGAACCAAGGAAAAAGGAACAGGTATGTGTGAAATGGAAGCATATATGACTTTAGATACTTAGGAATGAATGGCTGGTCTTGTGTAATCTACAAATATTCCAATCGATATGTTATTTAGGCAATAAAAAATCTGCATACTGGAACTGGACTATAGGCATCAAGATTAATTAATTTCCCTGTACTCCTCAGTAATGGATGCTTAAAGGACCCCATCCAGGACCCTTTTACCGTGCTGGTGCAGTAGCTTCCAGAAGACATTGCAGACGAAGACTATGAATGGCTCACAGCAGACCCATCCTTCGAGAATTGCCCTCGGGCAAGTAAGAGCTATAGCACAGAGCCAATGACTGACGTTAACTTGGGTGTATAAATGGTTGGCCCTCTTTGGCTCAAGGAGAGGAATAACTCTGTGGTGTAAATCATGTTTTAGAGCTTCCCTGGATGATAGAGAGATGCCTCCAGCTGAGATGACATTCTGCTTAGCTTTACGTCCTTGCCCTACATTGGTTTCTTCATATCACTTCTCTTGGGAGTCTTCCTTCAACAAACCACTTGAGCAGAATCTACATCTCAGATTCTGATGTTAGATTATCCAATTTAAGAAAGCCCAATCTTTTCCCTCATATAACATACTTTATCTTTTTTACCATGGAGATTAAGGACCAAAAATAAAATATATCTGAAATTGAAACAAATAAAACAAAACAAAATATCTGCATACTAATTTAATAAAATACAACCTTAGAGGTAATAAACAGTTCTTTTACCATAACGTGAGGTCATGCTCACATTGGAATAATAGCCTCACATTCCCTTCCCAGTTCAAAATTAAGTTTCAAATGCTTTGGACTTATGAAATTTTATCTGGGTCTGAATTTCACCTTGTGATTCTTGCCAAAATTCAGTGTTCAATTAGTCTTGGCAAAATATGGAATAATCCAAACAGCACATCAAGAATCTTAAGAGAAAGTATGGAGGAGTTGAAATGCATATAAATGTGAAATTGAAGAAAAAGAATTAAAAGTTTTGAGAACAAAATTGTTGTAAAGATTTTGAATATTATAAGAAAGAAAGATTCCAATCCACCTGTAATTCTCTCCAGAGTAGTTCCAACTGCATTAATTCTTAATAAACATAAATATCTATTTTATTGACAGCTCCTTCTTCTGATGCAAGTGTCAGACACCCTGCCACATTTTGAATAATGGTCTATTTATTGCTGTAATATACAGAGAAGAGATTAGGTGGAAAATTGATTTTTTGATGCATATATGTTCTGAAACTTTTAAGTTCACTCCTAGTGATACATCCCACTGTAGAGTGAGCCCCAAATAATGTGGCTTTTGTAGAGAGAGAGTTGATAAAGCATTTGATTACATACTGCCTTTAGAAGTAATCTCTAATTTGTTACTTATCTATAATAGGACAGCTTTGTGCTCAACTTTCCTAAAACAAAAAACTAATGATTGCAATTTTTCAATACTTCATAATGCATAATTTTGTTCACAAACAGTGCATATTAAAATAGTGTAAAAATGGTTCACATGAAATTGGAATGCATCTATCTTTAAAGATAGAGGAATATTACCTTATTCAGCATGCTTTGGAGTTAACAGATACAAGCTATATAATCTTATCATACCAACAGGCATAAAGCTACTCATAGAAAGACATATGTTTGCTTATGAGGTCAGAGATTAAAAATAAAAATCGAATGACATGTCTATACATTCCATAACATGCAATATAAAGACTAGAAGATAATCAATGGGGAAGGATCTCTTTTTATACCTAAGTATTTTGCAGGTTAATTTTACATTAGTTTTGGTTATTCCTTGTTTTCCTTTGTCAAAGAGCAGACTCAGAGACTCAAAGCATTTAAAATCTAGTAACCTGAAGCTAAAAAATATTTATGTACCCATCTTTACTTGCTATTAGGAAGGAGACAGTAATGAGTTAAAGAAAGGGAAAGTATAAATTAACATCTCAAAGTAAAAAAAAAATCAGGGAGGATTTGGAAGTTTTAAGGAAAATGATAAAAATTGAAAATGGGGCCCATTGGAAGAAGCTTAATAGAAATGGGGACATTTAGGCTAGAGACAGATAATTCAAGTATGAATTCATTAGTTTCTCCCATAAGTAGAGGATTTATTAGGCAATGATTATCACTTGTTCTCCCTTTTCACAGAGAAGTCTTAAATGAATGTGAGCGACATTTACAGCAGGCACATTTATGAAGCTGTTTAAGGGGCATCATGGTGACATCCTCTGGAAGAGAAGAGACTAGGATCTAACAGAGAAAATGCCCATCTACCATGATGCAGCATGTGAACAAGATGGATTTACAAGCTCTTTCACCTCAATGTAATATATATATACATATTTTTAAACAGAAAATGCTAGAATTAACTGCTTTAAGAACTGTATCCAGAATGCTGGGGAGATGGCTGGATAAAGTAGGGTGAGTTCAGCCCTGCTCCATGGAAAAATTAGAGAAGGAATGGGAGGGCAACTGAAACAGCAATTCAAGAGTACAACTGACCTGGGAGAGATTTCTGTAACACATAGGATGGCCCTGGTTGCAGAGGTCAAGGAACTGAGAAACAGAAAGCTGGAGCCTGGCACAGAGGATCCTGCGGGAGTGCAGGGATGGTAGTCGGGGACTAGGAAGTAGGCCAGGCCACATTCCTTGAATCTTCTACCCTCACCAGCACAGCCCCATGACCTGTGATTCACCCCACACCCCATGCACCCAAACCCTGTCACCTGCTCCCATTCACTGCACTCCAAGTCCCCCCACACCACCAGTCCCAGTGTGTATACCCGCCCCACACACCCAACCCAAGTACAGACCACCCCACCTCTCCTGCACTTCTCCTGAGCATTACCTCTCCCTCCCTATTCCCTGCAGGCTGTTGTCAGTGCATAAAGTCTATGGGCACTAGCCTCCATACCCAGCCTACCCTTGCCCCCCCCATAGTTTCACACAGCCTCCCTCTGCCCTCCCCTAAGCTTTGTGCATCAGTTTACAGCACTCTGAAACCACTGTATGCACACAGGCCCCCAGTCACATCCTTCAACTCTGGGTAATTCAGTTTATGGCACTCCTAGACCTGTGCATGTGCATGGACCTCCAAACATGTCCTTTAGCTCTGAGAACTTTAGTCTGCAGCACTCCTAGACTTGAGCATGTGCACAGACCCCCAATCACATCTTGCAGCTCTGGGGACATCAGTTTATGGCAGTCCTAGAACTGCGCATGAGCACTGCCCTCAGTCACACTTCCAAGTTCTGAGGAAGTGCTGACCTACACAGCCGGGTCACATCTGCTGTGAACAAATGAAGGCATAACACCGACCTGCTGCCATGGCTCTACGCAAGTGTACAAAGGGCCCCATGCCCTAGACCAGCTCACATCAGGGTTACACACCCCAGACCAGTGCACCCACATGGCTGCATCCTCCCTGGCCACTGAGCACCTACATTCACAAGCACCAGCTTAACATTCCCAACCAGTGCCTATACCTGCCCTGAAATCAATCACCACACAGTTGTGTCCTGTCATGTACCCTGCTCACTGCTGCATATCCATCCCACAAACACAAGATCTTAGACTACTGAATGAAATCAGATCCCAAAGTAAATCAGTCAAAATATTTATCTGAGATGGAAACAACAAACAATCCCTAAGCATTTCACAATTCAGGCAGATACAGCCTAATGACCAAGTTAAAGCACCCAGAGGAGACACAGATATTGGATCGACTAATCAAAGATGTTCATATATTCTACTTAATAAAATAAGTAGGAGACAAATGACGTAAAGAAGATCAAGAAAAAAGTAGAAGAGGGTAAAAAGGAATTTGAAAGAATAAATAGAAAAATAGAAGATGTAACAGAGATTAAAGACTGTTGACCAAATAAAAACATACTAGAGGCACACAACACCAGATTTGAAGAAACAGAAGAACGTGTAAGCAATATAGAGGACAGGATAACTGACTTCAAAGACTCAAAATAGCAAATGACAAAAAAATGGAAAATTTTGAATTGGATCTCAGGAATGATAGACAAAACAAAGCACACAAATATAAGAATCATTGGTGTCCCCGAAGGAGAAGAGAAGAGTAAAGGGCTAGGAAGAGGAGTTGAAGATATAATGGGAGAAACCTCACCAACCCTTACAAAGGACGTAAATATACAAGTCAAAGAAGCCCAATGAATTCCAAATGGAATAAATCCAAATAGATCTTCCCCAAGACACATACTAATCAGTCTGGCAAATGTGGAAGAGAAGCAGAAAATTCTGAAAGCAGCAAGAGAAAAACAATCTACCACATGCAAAGGAAACCACATAAGACTGAGTTCAAACTACTCAACTAGCACCATGGAGTTGCGAAGACAGTGATATGATATCATTTAAGATCCTGAAACAGAAAGACTTCCAGCCAAGAATTCTGTACCCAGCCAAATTGTCCTTCAAAACTGAGGGAGAGATTAAAGTTTTCACGGACAAATGAGTCTTGAAAGAATCTGTCAATAAGAGACCAGCCCTGCAAGAAATACTAACAGGAGTTCTGTTGGCTGAAAAAAAAAATGTCAGGAGAGTGAAGTCTGGAGGAGGGCACAGAATTAAAGATTACCATTAAGGGTAATTAAAATATAGAAGGAGAAAGAAGGAAATGAATAGATAAAATAAAAAAAGATAAGATGGTGGATTCAAGAAACACCTTTTCAGTAATAACTTTGAATGTTAACAGACTAAATTTACCAATTAAAAGATACAGATTGGCAGCATGGATTAAAAAATATAATCCAGCTATATGCTGCTTACAAGAGACTCATCTTAGACACAAGGATGCAAATCAATTGAAAGTGAAAGGATGGAAAATGATTTTGCTTTTCCATGCAAGTTGTAACGAAAAAAAACAGTAGTAGCTATATTAATATCAGACAAAACAGAGTTTAAATGTAAAGACATCATACAAGACAAGGAAGGACACTATATATTAATTAAAGGGTCAGTTCACTAAGAAGATATAACAATCATAAATGTTTATGCTCCCCAATAAGAAGCTCCAAAATACATGAGACAGACATTGGAAAAACTGAAGGGCATAATAGATATTTCAACAATAATAGTAGAAGACATCAATACACCACTCTCCTCTAAAGACAAAACAACCACACAGAAGATCAACAAAGAAACAGAGAAGTTAAATAACTTGATAAATCAACTAGGCCTCACAGACATTTGTAGGTTATTGCACCCCAAAACACAGGATATACATTCTTCTCTAGTTCTCATGGAGCATTCTCCAGGATAGATAATATGGTGGAGCGCGAAACAGGTCTTTATAAATTTAAAAACACTGAAATTATTCAAAGCACTTTCTCCAGTCACAATGGGATGAAGCTGGATCTCAATAACCATCAAAGAATGAGAACATTCACAAATATATGGAGATTAAATAATACACTCTTAAACAATCAGTGGGTCAAAGGAGAAATTGCTAGAAAAATCAGTAGCCATCTGGAGATGAATGAAAATGAGAACACAAGTTATCAGAACTTATAGGATGTGGCAAAGGCTGTGCTGAGAGAGAAATTTATTGACCTAAATGCCTATATTAAAAAACAAGAAAGAGTGAAAATTGAGGACTTAACAGCATACCTGAAGGAACTTGAGAAAGAGTAGCAAATTAACCCAACAGTAAATAGAAGAGAAATAACAAAGATTAAAGCAGAGATAAATAAATGGGAGAATGAAAGAACAATAGAAAGAATCAATAAAACCAAAAGTTGGTTCTTTGAGGAAATCAATAAAATTATGGGCCACTAGCAAGACTGACAAAGAAAAAAGAGAGAGGATACAAATAAACAAAATTAGAAATTAGACCCTGAAGAAATAAAAAAAAATCATAAGAGGATATGATGAAAAACTATACACCAACAAACTAGACAACTTAGATGAAATGGACAAATTCTTAGAAACACACAAAAAAACTGCACTGACTCAGGAAGAAATAGAAGATCTTCACATACCAATCTCAAGTAAAGAGAGTCAATCAGTCATTAAAAATCTCCCTACAAATAAGAGCCCAGGGCCAGATGGCTTCACAGGGAAATTTAATCAAACATTCCAAAAAGAACTAACACCAATCCTGCTCAAACTTTTCCAAAAAAAAAAAAAAAATGAGGAAAAAGAAACTCTACCAAACTCATTATATGAAACTAATACCATTTTAATACCAAAACCAGATAAAGATGCTATAAGAAAGGAAAACTACAGACACATCTCCCTAATGAACATAGAAGCAAAAAAAACCTCAACATCGTTTTCTGATAAAAATACTCTAAAAGATAGGAATCAAAGATAACTACCTCAATGTGGTAAAGGGAATATATGAAAAACTGATAGCCAGCATTGGACTCAATGGAGAGAGACTAAAAGCCTTCTCCCTAAGATCAGAAACAAGACAAGGATGCCCACTGTCACCACTATTATTCAACATTGTGCTAGGAGTTCTAGCTAGAGCAATCAGATGGGACAGATATAAAATGCAACCTATTCGGAAAGGAAGAAGTAAAACTCTCATGATTTGCAGATGACATGATACTATATTTGGAAGATCCTGAGAAATCTACAGCAAAGTTACTTGAGCTAATAAACAAATTCAGCAAAGTGACAGGATATAAAATTAATGTGCAAAAATCAGTAATGTTTCTACATACAAGCAGTGACCTAGCTAAGGAATCAATTAAGGAAAAATTTCCATCCAAAATAGCAACTAAAATAATCAATTACTATGGAATGAACTTAACTAGGGAGGTAAAGGACTTATACACAGAAAACTGTATAACATTGCTAAAAGAAATTGAAGGGGATCTAAATAGGTGGAAAGACATCCCCTGTTCATGGATAGGAAGGCTAAATATAGTTAGGATGTCAATTCTCTCCAAATTGATCTCCAGATTCAACACAGGATCAATCAAAATTCTAAAAACCACTTTGAAGATTTGGAAAAGCTAAGTACCAAATTAATCTGGGAGGGAAAGAGACCCTGAATAGCTAAAAGCATTCTAAAAAAGAAGAACAAATGGGGAGGATTAACATTCCCTGACTTTAAAACCTATTATAAAGCCATAGTCTTCAAAACAGCATGGTACTGGCACAAGAATAGAAACATTGACCTATGGAATTGAACTGAGAGTGCAGAAATAGACCACCAAATCTATGGTCAAATGATTTTTGACAAGGCCCCCAACTCTTCTGAATTGGGACAATTATTGAAATAGTTTTTCAATAATTGGGCATGGAAGAACTAGATATCAATAGCCAAAAGAATGAAAGAGGACCCCTATCTTACACCCTACACAAAAATTAACTCAAAGTGGATCAAACACTTAAATATAAGAACTAGCACTATAAAGCTTCTAGAAGAAAATATAAGGAAACATCTTCAAGACCTAGTAATAGGAGGTAGCTTTCTAAACTTTACACCCAAAGCACAAGCAACAAAACAAAAAAACAGGTAAATTGGGAACTTCTAAAAATGAAATGCTCCTTCACCTCAAAAGCTTTTGTCAAAAAGGTAAAGAGGCAGCCAACTCAATGGGAGAAAATATTTGAAAATTACATATTGGACAAATGTTTGATTCCCTGTACATACAAAGAAATCATACAACTCAACAACAAAAGAATAAGCAACCCAATTATAAAATGCGCTAAACATACGAATAGGCATTTTTTTCTGAAGAGTAAATACAGATGGCTCAAAAACACATGAAGAGATGCTTATTTTCATTGGCTATAAGGGAAATGCAGATTAAGACTACAGTGAGATACCACCTCACACCTATAAGAATGGCTGCTATTAAACAAACAGGAAACTATAAATGTTGGAAAGGATGGAGAATCTGGGACACTTATACACTGCTGGTGGGAATGTATAGCGGTGCAGCCACTGTGAAGACTGGTGGCTCCTTAGGAAACTAAATATCGAGCTGCCCTATGACCCAGCAATAGCACTACTTGGTATATACCCAGAGGAGCTGAAAGCAAAGACACAAACAGACATTTGCACACTGATGTTCTTAGCAGCATTATTCAGAATTGCTAAAAGATGGAAACCAACCAAATATCCATCAACAGTTGAGTGGATCAACAAAATGTACTATATACATATGATGGAATATTATGCAGCAGTACAACGAAATGACACCCTGAAGCACATGACAAGATGGATGAGCCTTGAGGACTGTTCTAGTTTGCTAGCTGCTGGAATGCAACACACCAGAGACAGATTGGCTTTTAATAAAAGGTGATTTATTTTGTTCGTTCTTCAGAGGAAAGGCAGCTAACTTTCCACTGAGGTTCATTCTTACTTGGAAGGCACAGGATGGTCTCTGCTGGTCTTCTCTAGGAAGGAGAGCCTGGCTGCCACCATATGGAGGGGTTGAGCATGTGCCCCAGAAATGGCAGAGAGCCCAGGGGTGGCCCTGATGCCTGGAGAGAGTGGAGCCCAGAGGTAGTCTCCTCGATGTTCCCCGAGGTTGATTTGGAAAGAGGCCGGCCACTGCATAGGCCCTTGGAAGGGGTGGGACCGCCACTTTCTACAGCCGAAGGATGAATGACTTTCAGACTTCGAAATCCAATGGTGTTTGCCTGCAGGTTTTCCTTCCAGTTTCTCCCTATGGATCCGGTGTTTATCCTCCTTTGCATATTGGCATCAGATAACTTGTTTTGAGATTCACAGACCCACAGCAAGAAGAGAAGTTTTTGCACCTGTTTAAGCTGATGCTTGAAGTTGCCAAGTTGACAAGGGGTGGACATGTGTTAGTTAGATTCAGTTGTCAACTTGGCCAGGTGAGCATACCTAGTCTTGTTGCTGCAGACATAAGCCAATGGTACGTGAACCTCATCTGTTGCTAATTACATCTGCAGTCGGCTCGGAGGCGTGTCTGCTGCAATGAGTGACGTTTGACTTAATTGGCTGGTGCTTAAATGAGAGATCGCAACATAGCACAGCTAAGCAGCTCGGCATTCCTCATCTCAGCACTTGCAGCTCAGCCCAGGCCTTTGGAGATGCAGAAAGAAGTCACCCCAGGGAAAGTTGTTGGAACCCAGGGGCCTGGAGAGAAGGCCAGCAGAGACCACCTGTGCCTTCCACATAAGAATGAACCTCAGTGGAAAGTTAGCTGCCTTTCCTCTGAAGAACCAACAAAATAAATCCTCTTTTATTAAAAGCCAATCTGTCTCTGGTGTGTTGCATTCCAGCAGCTAGAAAACTAGAACAAGGACATAATGCTGAGTGAAGTAAACCAGACACAAAAAGATAGATGCTGTATGATTTCCCATTTTATACCAGCATAATGGTATAATCAGAGGCTTCTAATACAGAATATAGGGGTCTTAGAGATACATGGCAGCTAGAGGTGGGTGAACAGTTAGCTAATGAGATTGAACTCCAATATAAGGAAATAGAAGTGAAGGTGGGTCTCTAGTGGGTGTATAAGTAATATTACCATATTGAAGATGAACCAGATTGAAAGGGGTTGTATAGCTCTATGTGCCCCACCATTAACACTAGAAATATGAATTAATTCTTGCAAGAATTACCTCCAAGATATGATTCATGTACAAAGAATGTTTAAGTCCAGGGTACAGGGGGAAAACTGCTATTTATACTATTGGCTATATTCAAAAGGAAAACAAGCATAACAACAGCAGAGGTAAATAATGGGGGAAGGACAAGATTATGAGGAGGTTTAGATTTCCTATTTGGCGAGGGTATGCTTTTAGATTATTTTTCTCTTGAGAACAATGAAATTATCTAAAATTAAGAATGTTGATGGAATGTGGATTTTGGGCCCTCTACATGATGCCTGATGAAAGGAGGTGGCTGAAGGATGCACTGACTGAGAAGTAGATTGACGAATGATGGTGCATACTTATAAACAAAGGTTGTGTTGCTACAAAAAGGAACAAAGTTGTTAGGTATACAACAATGTGAATAAACATGTGTGACATTTGGTGAGGCAAAATAAACCAGGAAAAAATAACAAAAGAATAACAATGATATGGTCACCTTTAGAAAATGTTTATGAGAAAACAAGGGCCTTGATTGTCAACTTTTAGAGCAGGCACATTAAGTCCGGAGTCGTGATAATTATTTATGGATTTCAAGAGGCTGTTTATATATATATATATATATACCTGGTATTTAGAGATAATAATGAAGCCAACTAGTTTGGGGTTAAAGCAATCCAGAACATAGTGGTAAGGAAGACAGTGTCTATGTTTTAGAACCCCGCATACTCTTTGAGACCAATGAAAGAAAGTTTATATGGTCTGAAACTGAAATTTTTTGTAGCATATAATCTAACTCAACCTATCTGTATAGCTCATTTGAACAATTGAAACACAGGAGCCAAGAATAGGAGAGATGTCCTTTAATCCAGTATAGGTTTTTGTAATGCCTGGATACATCCTAGAGTATATTAAGCAGATAATATAAAAGTATTGGCAAAATCCCTTGAGGGAGGAGAGAAAGAATATGGAACCTTACCATCAAGGGATCTGTGTCAAACTTTAGGGACACCCAAATCAATAGGCCATGCCCACAATCTTGAGGTTTACTCTTGTGAAGTTTATGAAGACAGTGGAGAAGCTTAGACAACCTGTAGGCATGCCTAAGAGCTACTTCTGGAGGACTTCTTTTGTTGCTCAGAGTTGGCCTCACCCTGTCTAAGCCCAACCCTGCAAGTGAAATCATTTCCCTCCCCCTACGTGGGACATGACATCCAGGGGTGAAAGTCTCCCTGGTGACATGGGAGATAACTCCCCTGGATAAATCCAGCCCTGGCACCTCAGGATCAACAATTTCATCCTGACCAAAAGGGAAAAAAGAAGTGTAACTAATAAAGTATCAGTGGCAGAGAGAGTTCAATTAAAGTTGAGAGGGTATGCTGGAGGTTGCTCTTACGCAAGCTTCAGTTAGACTTTGCTACTTATCATAACTTGCCAATCCCCGACTGGGTCCATTTCAGCCAACTCTAAATAACCCCTAGGGCAATATATAAGATTGTACAAGGGTTCCATGCACTAGACTAACTTTTCAGAAACCTACATCCTCCAGATGGGTCCCTGGTCCAGAAGTCTTGAAACCTAGAGGGCCCCGTCTCTCCAGAACATCAGATAGTTGCATCTTCCTACCCCATATTAATGACAGACCCTTCCAATATGAAAAAGTTAGAATGGACAGAGCCCAAACACCCCTAAAGAGAGGGATGGAAAGATCAAAGGTGATGATGGAGTTATACCGTGATGATAGGATTTATGAAATGAATATGAATGTTGAATCATTAAATTTATATCTCTTTTAGTCTCCAGTATCTTAGAGCAGCTAGAAGTAAAAACCTAAAATTGTGGAATTGCAACCCATGTCAAACTCTGAAATATGTTCTACAATTAATTGTGCTGCTGTGCTCTGAAATGTGTTGGTTTTTCGTATATATGCTATTTTTCACAGAAAAAAGGAAAAGAAGTCGATTGTGATGCTAAAAAATATTTAAGTCTTCTAGCCTCCTATATTCTCGAGCAGCTAGATGGAAAAATAATCTGAGATGATCGTATGGTAGCCCATGACAAACTCTGGGATGTGTCCTGTAACTACTTGTTGAAGTGTGTTTTGAAAATTATTGCTTTCTTATTTCTTTGCTTTGTATATATGTCATACTATACAATAAAAAAGTTAAAAAAAAAATAAAGAACTGTATCCACAGAGAAAACAGCAGGCAGATTGCCATAGACTCTAACTTCTACAGTTTTAACAGTGACTTAATTTCACTCTTTAGTTTTTTTTAAATAAAAGCAGCTTTTCATTGTATCTCAGTAATGCATATTTTTCACATGCATCTCCCCATATTTGAAATTCATACTGATGAATCAATAGAATTCTAGCTAGGAGAAAGATCATTGCATCCCATACTTAGATATGAAACTTTCAATAAAGATCCCGGTTTCTGCTTCATAGTTTTGTTACTTCATTATACCTTGGCACTAATTTTCCTCAGTATATGAAAGTTATTATTTGCAGTGAAAGTCTGCAGTGAGGAGTGAAGGAGCCAAAGATAGGGCATTTTCATAGATCAACACTGATCCAATGGCAATCTTATGGAAATCTCCTTCCTACTACAAGTTGATTTGTGTCTCATCTGAATCATATAAGATTATATAGCTCCAAGAAAACAGGTTCATTTTGATGGAGGAAAAACAAACAAACAAAAAACATGAAAAAAAGGGAAAAGTGACTAGGTTTGTGGATTGCTTTATGTGGCAAAAATATTATATATTCATTTTCTCAAGATTTAGTGAAAATGTCTTGTTAGTTAGGTTATTCTTTGTCTTGTCTGAAAGAAGGGCAGTATTTCTGTCAATGATTCTCAGCAGTGGCTTGGACCAGGTACATATACTGTGGCCATCAGCTTTCCTAGAAAATTGATCTTCAAACCTTCCCACAAAAGGGGCATATATCCCCTGACCTAAATGAAAATGGATTGGACTGAGTAGCATAATCATGAAACTGAACTTGCCAGGAATTCATGATCTGGGACCTCCTAAAGAAATGTAATCCACCAATATTTTCAAATCCAGTGGTGAGGTAGTGATTATTTAACAATAGAGAGAGAGAGAGAGAGAGAGAGAGAGAGAGAGAGAGAGAGAGAGAGAGAGAGAGAGAGAGAGAGAGAAATAAAAAAGAAAGAATAAAAGCCTGAATCTGTAGTGTTTTCCAATTTCTGTGATGTAAATATTGCCAATATGTTCAATGTTATACTACCAACATGATATCACTGAAAGCTGGGAAAAGATGTTCAGTGGTAGACCATTATATTATGTTTGTAACATACAAATCCAATAGTTTAATCTCAAGAGAACAGACAATGGTAAAATGCAGAAGAATAACTAGGAAGTGATGAGTTTCAGTGTGTATCTTTTTAAAAATAATATACCAAACTGTTCATTTATGCAATTTAATTTATAGTACTGACTGTACTTTAAAACTAGTTCAAAAAATTTGTCAAAATTTAAAAGTTGGATCTTTTATCCAAGATTAGCTGGTTTTATCAAGGCCCAACACTTTAGGAATACTGACAAAGATTTTTCTCTTTTAATTATAAAATGGAATTTGTTTTGGAAGCCTCATTCTTAGGACTCCTATATACAATACTGAAGTTGCAAATCCTCACTATAACAAATTTAAGATACAGGAGCTCAAATTATATAGCTGTCATTATCCCAAAACATATTCTTGATTTTACATAGCATTTTAGTCCCAAATTGGATAAAGTCTACTTAGTGTGCCTTCATGATACTCTAGGCAAATATTGTTCACCCCAGTCAAAGTCATATCTGTGAAATGAGCTCTTCCTCCTTTACTCCCTTTGTACCTGGCCTTTAACTGGCTTCAATGCTCATATGAAGGAAAGAGTTTCATAAGTAGATGACATATTCTTCCCCACAAGAGATTCAATAACATGCGTAGACAATAAACAGAAGTAGAGCTCTTTAACTACATTTCTTTTTTCTACAACAGCTCCATGAAGTGCAAAAATTCCAGTGCTTTCTGAGACCCGATTATTTTTTGGAAAAGAAGGAGAGGATCAGGAAGAATGAAATAAATTGCCCAAGATTAAATAAATAAAATATACCTGGTTCCAAAGCTAATGTTTCCAACAATACCTCTTAATTTACTTCTGAATTAAACATAAAAAATAAATGAGCACCAGACCCAGAGGAATTATCTATGTATACTTGAAACATCAATCCCCAAATACTCTTTTGTTTCAAATAAACCTAATCTCTAACAGAAAAACTGAAGTGACTCTCAAGGCAGAAATATGGGAGAGAACTATAATATGGAATGATCATAGTAAATTAAGTAGGGTTATTAAAATAACTTCATTGACAAAAATAAGGCAATTAATGACTTTTTGCAGGAATATTCCTGTTTTTTGATTAGTCAATTTAACCAAAATTCTACAATTATATGTACAGACATGATCTAAGACAGTGTTTTGCAAAAGTTTTAGAACATAGCCCACAGTGAAAGATCTATTTTGTGTCATGATCCAGTAGAGAGGCACATACATAAGCATAGTGAAACAAATGTTTTGTAAAGCCATTCTTATCCTTGCTATGTGAAGTAGCTCCAATTTCAACTGTTATTTTAATGTTTTGAAAATGTTGTGCAGATCCACAAAACTGGCTTAATGTTTATTAATAGGCTGCAATATATACCTTAAAATAATTTATGTAGGTATATGATGCAATATTTTGGGCAAAATAGTCTACTCCATTTTTTTTAACTAATCTTAAATAAATGAGGTCGAAATTTAGGTTATGTCTTTTCACCAAATCACAGGCAGAAAGATGAAGAAATTCCTATAGACTCTTTTTCATTAACTCTCCATCTGTTGCTTCATTCCCCGCATATCATCCCCACTATTTATTTATTCTCTAAGCAATTCACTATAGGCTGCTCTAAATTATGACAGTTTCTATTGATATGCAGTTTTCCTTTTATTGAAGAGAAATGCTACTCTCTGAAATGCTCCCCTTTCATCCTTGCTCTGACCTCTGGGGTTCCATGGAACTCTTTCCTTTGCACAGAGCAGCTTCTCAAGTATTTAATGAACTCTCGCATGTGTCATTTTGTTTATCTCTTACCAAATATAAAAACCCACCTTCCATATCCTGCATATGTCGCTGTCTTGTGTACCATCACCTGGTCACTCTTCCTAAAATTCCCTCTAACTCATTCATATCCCAGTCAAAGCACTGTGCATAGAAGTGAATGCAATCTTTAAAATTTGTCTCTCACTCTATCAAACTCTAACTCTCCTAAGAACTAAAACATTTCATCACAGGTTCCTTACAGGTACTCTTTATCTAACCTCTTCTTTTACTTGTGAAAAATTTATTACAGGACATAAAACGCAGACTTCAAGTATGAATTTAAAATTGGTCTTTGGGGTTACTTTGAAATACTGCATGCATAAATGAATCCCTAGCTACTCAAAGTTGATTGATCATGTCAGCCAACACCCAATCTTTCTCCAAAACACATGCCTCAATAGAATCTATTATAGATCTTCTCAGAGTGTCTTTTAGTATGTTTTCTAAGTAACTAAAACTAAAACTGATAATGTCAGGCAGAATTATTTTTAGATAATTGAACTTTGCACTGTAGGGGACAATTTAACATAGTCCCCTCAAATTTCCCCTTGTCCCTTTAATAAAACAAGCAAAACATCTTGGCTATTCAATGACCTAAGTTTGGGAGGAAGAAGGGTTTGCACAAAGTGAGGTTATAGGGGTTGGGGTGGTGGTGTGCTACAAAATGAATGCAACTGATAGATAATTATAACAATGATTATGAAATGTTGGGGAAATCTCTAAAAATCTTTGAAGTCAGAGTTTGCTCAGTGGACATGCTTTATATCACATTTTTCATTCAGTACCTATTTTTGAGAGCCTATTCGTGTGGCTTCTTCTTGTTTTTCATCTCAGCCCAACTTAATTCCTGTTAGAACTTTCTTACTACTGGAGGATTGATGGTAATTGCCATTTTCAAGTCATCTTTAGCTATTTTGAAGCTTTACTTTATGAATGTATATTGGGCTGAGTTTGTCATTCTGTTGTTCTTTTCATAGGAAGTAAATTCTATTCCCAGGTAGCTTAAAACATTGTTTCTTCTTTCTTTTAGCCAAAATTAGCTTCAAAGGTTGTAGTATTTCAATGCCTCTTCCAAACTCCATTCCTTCCAATATCAACTTCATATCTCATGATTTAAATGTCATTGCTTCCAAACAGAGCAATTAAAGAAATGTTAGAATGGAAGTTGAACTCTCTTGGAGTTATGGATCTTCCAGAAAACAACTTTGATAGAGCAGAACAGTAGCTTCCCCTGATGGATGAATATGCCATGCCTTATCACAGGGAAAAGAGAGCACAATTGAAAAGAAAATTTCATGGTTAATTGTAGAGGAAAATGTTCAGGATTCTATGTCCTTTTTTGAATAAGGACAGCTTCTTTAGAACATAGTGCATAGGAAAAATGCTGATATACTACAAAGTGCTAAAAATGTATTATTTCCTTTCAATACTGTGTAAGTAGGGTGGAGATGGAAGTTTATTCTAGGTCATGGCCCGAAAGATACAGAGACAGAAAACAAACATACAGCAGTAGGTACCTTTCTTTTCCTTCCTGTTCCTCCATGCGTTCCCTGATGTGAGGTCAGAGTGATCCTCTACTTAATTTCAATTTTAAATTCTACCTACTTTCTCCAACAAGCCTCTTCTTTCACAAACCCACAATACTTCCATATCAGGGTCCTGTTCTGGCATTGCATTTCCAGACTTAGATATCTTGGTATTTTCCTAGATTGTAGTAGCTCATCACCTCATAATCTTAATCCCCAGAGTCTTGGATGCCTTTTCTTCCTCTCTCTCCCTCCTGTTGAATATTTTCATAGTTCTTTGGAAGATGGTTGCAGATGAGCCACTGGCTATAACTTCTTGCTCTCTTCACCTGGGAAGTACCAATCAACCACTGATGAACTGTTGCATAAGATTTTAGATTACTGCTAATAGATCAAGACTAGTTAAGTGATTAACTACAGAAAGTGCAGTGACTCTTAGGATATGGCTACAAATGAGCTCTCTTCCCATGAGAAATATGAAATATATTCAAGCAATCAAAACTGGTATATTATTCAAACCATTACTTAAAAGAATGTCTATACATCAAACTTGAAACTAGGCGGAGGATACTTATTGTGCAATAGTATTGTTGACTTTTAGATTATACACAATAATCTACCCTTTCTTATGCTTATTTGGTCTCAGTTTTATTTATCTTACTTCCCCTATTGTGCCCCATATCCCTTCAAGTTGCATTTATCTGGCACCTTTGCCTACACTCTTTTAAATTAAATTTGATAAGTACAAGGTGCGGACAAGTGTGGCTTTTCAGCTCTTACAATATCTTAGTTTCTTGTTTGCTTATTGCCTCTACTGAAGTAACTGGAATGGGCTTTATTTTTCTGGCCTGCCCTTGACCGAGGGTATTTGTGTGGGTTGCTGGGTTTCAACCCTGGTCAAGTTTCTTGGTCAACAAGTTTGAAAGTTAACTCTGGAACATTAGGAGGAAAGATGTTTTCCTAACCAGATCTATATAAACTTCCATTTATCTAAACAGGTATCAAAAGCTAATATGAGAATCTATTATGTGAACAGCTAAATGCAGACTCATAATGTAACAATCAATAGAAGAGTTTATAAATTCCCATCTCTTGTGATTTTGTTATTGCTCTATCTGCAGCCTACTTTTGTGATATTATGCAAAGAGCTTGTCCTCCCTGAACCTGTTCTCTTATCTATGAAATTGGAAATATAACATGTTTATCAAAAGACTGATTTGAATATAAGTTAATTAAGAGTTGAGTAGGCACTAGGCAAAGAATTAATTGTTAAAGGAACTTAAGAGAGTGATATGACTAAATATTTATTAAAAAATCAGTTCTTGACCAGGACCCCTATCCCCGTGCTGCTAAATCTTTCTAAGGAAAAGAAAATAGACAATTATTATATATCACACAAAGAAAATGTACTGATAATATTACTCTGTAAGATCACTTTGGCAAATCTTTAATTTTGCATTCGGTCTTGCCTGCATGACAATTTTTAACCCTCTTTTGTAATCTTTATGAGTATTTTGCTCAATACTACACTCCCAGCTCCATCAGAGTTTAAGAGAGTCATTCAATAATTTTTTTACGATCTGCATTTAATTAAACACTAGAAGTTTTGCCTCTTACACCAAAGTGCATAGGCCCACTGAGAGGAAGTCACTTCTTTCCTGAGAACTATTTTATTGAACAGGGCCACTAGAAATTAGTTGTGTGAAGTAAACCAGTGTCTCCTAGCTAGAATGGTGGTTGACACATGGTAGACACCTCAATTAATAGGAGCTATTACACAGGATTTTACACAGAAACATTTTGCTCACATTAGTAATTTGGAAGATTTATACGTAAATCTCTGGTGGAATGTTCTAATTGTCATAATTCTTCTATCAGCTAAGTGGGCACAGGTATTTAAGAATTCACACTCTTTGTATGCCCTCAATTATGTCAATTTCTAGTATGGTGAAAATAAAATATGGATTCTCAATTTATACTGGTCATGAAAGAAGTCCAAAACCCTGCTGGAGAGATTTTACGAGAGAAAATACATGGAGCAAAAAAAAAATTAAATAAATAAATGGGTGAGGCAACGGAGCCCATCATTTGTTCCTGCTAAGTTTCCAGGCACATGAGTAAAAACTTGAACCTTCCAAGCCACAAGCTAAATAATACTGAAAGACCCCGATCAATGACATACTGGAGCAAACATTTCCACACGGAAATATTCCCTAATTCCTGAGCTACAAAATAATGACACTTAATGATGAGATTGTTTTAGGCAATCAGGTTTTGGAGTTGGATTGTTATGAAGCCATTGATAAATGGGATTCAATTCAACATCACACAAGTTTGCTGAACCCATTGTTCTGATGGCCAAACTCAATAGCAAAATTGTGTGAGAATTTATTGTCTAAGAACATGAGATGGTTGTGCTTTTTAGTCAATGTCTCAAAATATTGTGCATTCCGGAACAAATTATCATTGAGTATCCATGTTACTTGTTAAAGTTTTAAATTCTAAGAAACCATATAAATTACCCTATTTTAGAATCATTGTGCATTTAAGAACCTGTTTTGAAATCAGTGTGCAGCAGGTGAAGAGGAATGAGGGAACACCTATGTTTACAATGAAAGTAGCACTATTCAAAACCTCCATCTTCCAACCAGACTCTCCTTGAGAAACAAATATGCTGTATATGTGTGTGGGCGAATGCATGTGTGTGCATGTATTGACAAACATTGTTCTCCTTTTCATGACCAAGCTAGCATCCTTATACCTCATATGCTCCGACCTGTTCCCTCCCCCATCCTGACTTTCTTGAAACAAATCTTGCAGCTATGAACCTGCAGATAAAAACAACTTGGACTGTAGAAAAGAAAAAGAAGAAAAAAAGCCAACTATAGACCCTAACTATTAAATATATCAAACCTGCCTCCAGCCTCTCCCTCCTCTCTCACTCTCACTCCAGTTATTTAGGCATCTGAGAGGCCTAGAGTGAGTACTCCTTCTCTCCCTCTTCTTTTCTCCCAGCCTGTACTGACCCCAGGCTCACTCTTAATCTTGTTGGTCCTACTTGTAACCTCAGTAAATCCTTTGTCTATTCCAGTGATCAACCTGCCTTATTATTCCCCCGTGCTTTTCCGCCAACCATCTCCCAGCCCTTAAAATGCTGGCTGTCCTTTGTTTCTGCATAGTTTAGTTCAATTCTCTTTGCCGTGTTGTAGCAGCCACTGAATGAAATTACATTGTCCAATGGACTATTGTCTGGTATGTACTATGAATGTATGCATTTATATAATTATTGAGTTAGTGAGTTAAAGTCCAAAACGCGATGTAGGGCTCGCTGAGTTTTAGGTTCTCAGAATTCCAAATGACTTCTTCACC
Organism: Myrmecophaga tridactyla; assembly: GCA_004026745.1. Taxonomy (NCBI): domain Eukaryota; kingdom Metazoa; phylum Chordata; class Mammalia; order Pilosa; family Myrmecophagidae; genus Myrmecophaga; species Myrmecophaga tridactyla. Next base: position 9,147 of record PVIY010027983.1, on the reverse strand, counting down.
TTCTTTTGATTTTAATCTTTTTGACTGTCTATGCCAGTTAAGCAGAATCTGTTGGCATAAGCTCTGATTCTCCAACTGTTAAGCAGTAGAAATGATGATGGAGAACAGCAGTCAGTGCCCACAACCCTCTCATATCCTGAGGAAATAACTGATGCTGCTTCTTGTTTTTGTTTTGTTTTGGATACACATACACCTACAGAAACATAGGGCTGTCGTTGTTTGTGGAGAAGAGAGGCGTATTCTAAAAGTCAGAACTTACATGGGGGGTGGGCGAAAGAGAAGAAAGGAGGATTATTTATGCTAAATGTGTTTAGTACAATTAAAATTGGATTGTAAATGAGGCTTATGGCATTTTAGCAAAGAAGGATAATATTTTTTCATTCCACCATCTATATCTTTATTCTCCCTTTCCATGATTTTGTACCACCTGTACACTTGAAAATAACATATCAACCAAACGAAGCTGTTTTTGCTGATGCACAATTAGTTCTGTAACAGTTTTGGATATTTTCCTTTTACTCTATCCAATAAAGGTCTAAATAAGTAAAGTATGAAGCAGATTATTTTACCTTCAGGATTTAAAAATGTCTCACCGTCATTTCTGTGAAATTAACAAACATTTTTGATATGTGTATGTCCCATTAAAATTTATCTAGTCCTTTTATGTAACAAAAAATAACATTTCTCGAAGAAAATCTGTTTGATTCCTTATATGAAAGAAATTTACAAGCTTTAAAAACACAGACCATTAAAAACTTTAAATTCTGTTCTAATAGAAGGGACATTTGAGAGATTAAAGTTGAACTAAGAGCAGATCAATGTCTTCTAACCCCAGGATTTGAAAACTGGATTCTGAAGCAAAGATCAAGTGTGTCTGCGTAAAAAAACATTAAACCATGATTTCTTTACAAAGATGGTCTGAATACTTGTTCCTAGTATAGTCTCTCCAAAATTCCGGTGAAAATATCTATGAAGATGTCAAAAATAAAAAAATAACCATCCCTATGACTCAGCCAAATGACAAATTAATAGCAAAATTTTATAGAAATTCCATATTCACAATAAGCTTTTTAAAAAATGCCTTTTGAATTAGCATATAATAAAGCCGACACTTGAAAAGTGAGAAGGTTTTTTCCTATCGCCCAGGCTCCCTATAAACATATTTGAGGATTCAGGCATCCAGGAACCCAGGGACAGATCTACCAAGAAGATCTTCATAAGAAGACAGAATTTGATTTACTTCTGTCACTCCCATGCCCGATTCCCTTCACTCCTCTCACTAAATGGTCTTCTTCTTTGAGAGATACTGCTGCCCTCAGACCTACTGAGAGAAAGGACCAGAAGGTACTGTTTTAGAAATTCTTTGCGAGGAACAAATGGTAGGGTGCATGACTTTGGTGATTTTATTTTTCTTGATTTGAATGATTCAGAATTAACAGCACTGAAATACGTATTTGAATGAGGTTAAAAGGGAAACTTAGGTTATATATATATATATATATATATATATATATATATATGGTAACAATAAATATGTAACAAAAATTCATGAAACTACTCTACACAAACAATGAACTGTAAGTTAAACGGTGGAGTATCGTTAATAATAGAATTATAAAAATGTTCTTTCATTAAATGTAATACATGTTTCTTACTAATACTAGAAGTGTTCCTACTAAAAGTATTAATAATAGGGTGGTATATGGGAATCCTGTGTTTTATATATGATTGTTCTATAAACTTACAACTACTCTAATAAAGATAGAGAAGATGTGACTGGGGCAAAACAAGAAAGAAGACCAAAGCAAGGGGGCAGTGGAGGTGAAAGAATTTTGCATTTACTGGACAATAAATAGCCTCCAGAAGAAAATCACTTAAAAAACCGGAATTGACCTGCGGGTTGTAATCATCAATTTTCTACTTTGCAGTAAAGTTCCAAAGAAAGGATTGGTCTGTCTTCAAAGGGATCAAATATGAGACCAAGATAAATAGTGGAAAATTAATTTTAATTAAAGTAATACTAACAGCAAATTAGAGCTCAAGGGTGTGGGAATAAGCACTATAAACCAGGCAGGGTTCCACTTCTTGGAAGATTCAGAAGAGTACTGCTCACAAAATTATCTTCTGAAAGATGCTGTGGAAATTTCACAAAGAGAGGCAGTGAGAAAATAGAATGGGCACAGCTAACTCAAAAATGACAATTAACTGAAGGGTATCTCTTATGATAAAAGGACAACGGTTTTAAAAAGGAGAATTGATCTAGAAGATATGACAACCACAGAGGAACAGTTCCTGAAAAAGAGAGCTGGTTTTATAGAAAATTAGTAACAAAACAAAACAAAACAAAACACCTATTTTAAAGACAGGAGTAGTCCTTGAAGGAAATAATTTGTTTGATAGAGAAGAAATAATAAAATAATGAAGTCCCTGATGTGATGAATTGAAGTTTTCAGATTTAAAAGTTTGAACGTCAGATATATTAACTCCCCCAAAAAAATCCACTTGTATATATGTGTAGGTATTTATGAATTCGAACGATAAAAGCGAAAAAAAATATCATCTACAAAGAGAGAAAGGTTTATGCATAAAAGAAAATATATGTATCAGCATAGGAATCAACTTTTCATCCACAATACTAAAAGCTAGGTGTCAGTGGGAATTTATAGACCTTAGAGAGAATGGAAGACTATATATTCTGAAAACATCCCCAGGTACAGAACACCCGAAAATGTTGGATAAAACACAGCAGTTTCTCTCTCTCTCTACCCAAACACAAGCATACAGACTTAGGTGTGAAGAAAGTAATAAAACTGGTGGGTGTGACCTCATCTTGAACTAGACCTACCTGGATGTTTGCTGAGGAAAAGCTGTGAACCTACAGCTGTAGGGGAAATGGGGTGGAAATTCCCACAGACACTGCAATGCTTTCAGTGCACAATGAGAAAGGTCAGAAAACCTTTTCTCTGGCAAAACCTTGTTTTCTTTTCTATGCAGCAGGATAGAAAATAAAGGGAATCTCCCATAGGAATCTGTAACACAGCCCTGTCCTATTACACATTCAGTGCTTAAATGTACATTGTCTGCGATCTTGAAACCACAAATCCAGAAGTCAGTTTAAAGTGGTCCCAAGTCAGCAGCCCCTAGACCACTCAGCAGACGCACCTACACGATGTATCTGAAGGAACCCAAATGAAACTCAGTTTCTTCGTTTACCCCAATATGAAGTCATATCCCTGAAAAAATAATAATTGTGCTTGGAAAAATATAAATAAATACAAATAAAAATAAATGCCTGAATCAAATCCATGAGTATTTCAGATATGGACAGTATCAGAATGGCATATAAAATAAATAAACAAATATATATATAATATATATATACAGTTGAATAAAATGAAAGGAGGGGTTAAAGCATGAACAAATAATTAGAAACTATAAAAAGACAAGGTGAATTTGAAATACAATATGCAGTACTGAAGTATTATTTTGAAATTAAAAAATGGGTCAATTAAAGGGAAGGTAAGAAAAATGTTACTGAATATAAATCAATAAGTTAGAAAATAGATTTGAAGGAAAATTACCAAGTAAACAAAGACAGAAAATCAGAGAAAGATATACAAATATAAGAGAGGTAAAGAGATACTGTGGCATGGGGGTGGATTGAGCCAAAAAGGGAAGAGAAGGTAAAACCCAAAATAGACACTTAAAAAACACAAGAAAAAATATGAACGACAAGTATAAAGAGAAGTTTAATGAGAAAATACCCATCAACTACAGAGGAACAAAATGCAGATTTATATCAGAAGTTTGAATACCATACTAGAAGTAGGAAGATAATAAATTGATATTTGTTTACTATTCAAGAAAAAAAGAATTCTGCAGTTTTGAATTTAGCTAAATCACCATTCAAATGTGAACATATAAGCCAAAATATCCACAAGCAATTAAGTTCTCAGAGCCTTTGTCACCCAAAAACCCATAAAATTTTGGAGAATGTACTCAAATATTAAAAGAAAAAAATAATCCAGGAAATTCCTAAAATATATGTGGGAGTAAAGCTGGACAATTTTCTTGGTAAATTATTTTTATCAAAAAAATAAAAGGCAAGAAAAGTTTAATTAAAAACAAGAATTTATAATACCTAAAACTAAAATTTTATAAAATATTAAGAAGATTGTATCATCCACTACTCTACGAGTAGACTGAGGCATTTTTTCTAATTATTTCTCAATGATTTAAATTTCAGTATCATTGATAATCTTACTAATATGACCCTCTCAATTATTGGTGCCTGTGAAGTGTACCTGGATAATTTTCACCTAATTTCCTTGAACTCTCCTTCAATGATCTTGCCCCTCAGTCTCCAGCACACTCTCATGATCACAGCCTATAATTTTACTTTTAATGGAATATTGATGGAAATTCATCCATAAGTACTTTATTTTGTTCACTTTACTTAATACCACAAACCCATATAATTCCTGCTCTCTTCCTCTAATACCTTATTCCAGAACCCCTTCCCACTAGAACATTTAATTTTTGGATCTCTCTACCTTTTCATTATCCTTACACCTCTCCTTACCCAATTTAAGTCCCACAGTCAATCATCTTAATCCTTTTTTTGCAAATACCCTCAGTCTTTCCACCCTCAGATTGACTCTTACCTCATTGTGTGCACTTGTTTAAATCCCAACTTTGATTAAATATAATTCAACCCACTCCACACATGCAACTGAACGTGGCTGTAGAAAGAAAAAAAAAATAATAATGCTCACCAGTCCCACTTTAAATCATGACCATCATCATGAACTTAGCTCTCAGTGCTGTACACAATTGTACTACATGTCTCTAATGATTTATTCTATTGTTTTCCTAGATAAATATTTTACCTCTTCTTCTTTGTCCTAAAACCAACAATAAAATTTCCCCCATGTTCCCTCTCAGCTTATGAACTTTTCCTACTTCACTGAGAAAAACGTAGCAATCAGAAGCAAACCTCCACAAACTCCCACAACTACATTTACCAACCCTTCACCATCTGCACCCAAATTATCTGCCTTCCCCTGTTACTATAGTGAACCATCTGTGCTCTATATGAAGCCAATATGCCCACTTATATGCTAGATTTCATTCCCTCTCAGTTACATAAAGAAGTTGTTCCAAGGATTCTTGCATCTCTCCTGCTTTGCTAATTTTCTCCTCTATACTCTACCATTTCATTCAACACAGAAATATGCTATTTCTCCAATTTATAAAAAAAATTAATATGCTATTTCTTCACATTTCTACTACGTTATTTCTCACTTCTACACTTCCTTTAGCAGAAAAACTTCTTGAAAGAAGTATCTTCACTCACAGTCTCCAATTCTGCTCTTCTAACTCTCTCCTAAACCCAGTCCACTCAGGCATTTGTCCTCCCGCATTCCACTGTTTCATCACTCATACATCTAATGGTTAATTTTAAGTACTTACTTCACTTGAAGCGTTGGACTGGTTTAATGTGTTACTGGACTCACTTCCTGCTTCTTTCTTCACTTGATTTCCAAAATTCCACCATGACTATGTTGTACCCCTACCTCACCAATTACTCCTTCTTAATTTCTTTTCTTTTCATTTTCTCTAGAAGCCCTTGACATTGAAGTGTCCCAGGATTCAGTCCTTGATTCTCTTCTCTGCCTTAAGTACAAATCCTCGTGTAATATTTTAAAAGATAACCCAAATTCCCCTAACTTTCAAGTTTATATTTCTAGCTCAGACTAGCCTATCTCCTCACTTGGAGATTTAATAAATACCAGCATTTCCTATTCAAAATGAACTACTGTTTTTGCCTCCCAGACACATTCCATATATAATCTACCCCTCTTAGTTGATGCCAACTCCTTCCCTAATTGTTCAGGCTTAATAAGTCATGATTTTTTTCCAACATCTTAAATCCAATATTCCAGGAAATCCTGCTTAGTCCACTTCCAAAATATACCCACAATCATATTACTTATTTTAAGCTCACAATTATTATCTTGGAACTTCCAGTTGCCATCATCTCTCAGTTTGTTGCAATAAAGTCCTGTTTTCCTGCTTCCAACATTGTACTTCAGACACCACACTTTCTTGTGGCAAGAAAAAAGAGGCAAGGCCCACTTTTGCCTTTGTATTTTAGCAGTATATATGTCCTCTTTTACAATTTTCTTCCACATATCTTCATGTATAATGTTCTTACCTCCTTCAAATCTTTGCTAAAGCCTCACATTTTCTCTATGAGGCTTTCCCTGACCAATGTATTTAAAGTGACAATTCATGAACCCTAAACTCTAGCTTTTCCAAACTCTTACTGCCTAATATTATATATAATTCAATTGTTAATGATGATTATTGTTTGTGTCTGTTTTATTCACTGATATATTCTAAATAAGCTAATTGTTCCTGGCATCTGGTAAACCATCAAAAAATGTTGACTGAATGCATAAGTATAAGATTGACAATTAAAAGATGGAAAAAGTTATACCAAACAAACTAGAACCAAAAGAGAGCTAGAGTTCAATCTAAGATAATAGCTACATGTAATTGTTGCTTTTAAGTACTCATCTTACTTGAAGCATTATAACGAAGGATGAAGAAAATAGTATAGCTAGAAAAAAACAGAACAAGAGGACATAAATGACGTAATCTAAAATCGTTCTATTATCTATTAACCTGAGGTATAGATATTTTCATTTCTGAAAATTATCATTCTATCCCTATTTAGCCCTTTGTATTTGAGACTGATATGCCATTTTACAAACACCTTTCAGTATCTGCCATTTATTTTTAATTTGGCTTGCAACTATTCATATTTTTATTCTCATCTGATTTAGTAATGTTGATAATGCCAGTCCTTCCTATTTTTCCTATTTTTTGAAATCACTTATTATGTTCTAAGCTATGGTATTTTACTTATTATCCATAATGTGATTTTCTCTTTCTCTTATCTAAAATACAAGTCCTTATAATGGTAGACAATTCTGTATCCAGTGTGTCCCAGGCTATTTAATTGTGCTTTGCATATAGTAGGTGACCAATAAATATAATTAATTATTGTATTTCTATTATTGAGCCAACCTTAAACTCCAAGGTCATTTCTTTTTTGAACACCTATTATAGTCTTCTCTTAATATACTGTTCAACATAATTTATTTAAATATATTTATACTTTAGAATTTGTATTCTTGGGAATGATGTGTCTAAAGGTTTCTTCAATCTATCAGCATTATCACGATTTATATTATAACTATTATTTTTATAAAATAATTTAGAACTTTTCCCCATGGTTTCATTTTTCAGCGTAGGAACTTGTTTCTATCAATAAGACCTTTAATAGTTTAATAACTTTGACTTAGAGCATCTTTTCACTAACATCCAAGTACTAAAATATTTGTTAGTATGCTTATAAAATGAAATATAGAAAATTATATTTACACTGGTATAAGATCTCAACTTAATTATCAAATTGAAATTCACTGATTAACTGAACATAACATTATATTGTTAAAAATTACTTTTTGATGAGATTAGTAATGAGAAAGTGAATTAGATATATAATAGTATTTTCCAACTTGAAAGATTTAATAGAGAAATTTTTAATAACATTTTCTGTGAAGAAAAACTAGACAGATTATTCAGTTTTTGTTTTATTATAAATACTTGAATGAAGCATTCCAAGGAGTTATTAAATCTAAACCGTGTGTGCAAGATATGTGTGTGTATGTGTGTATTTATAGCAATGTTTGAAAGCCATGAAGAAATCTTCATATTTTTCTTTATTCTAGCCCTGAGGCTAGATTAAGGGATGAAAGTGGAACGTCACTAGCTGTATCACATGTAATGAATTTGTACCCATGACTTATCTGATTTTACTTTCTCCAGAAGATTTTTTAAATCATATGTTACTAATACTAATGATCCAGGTTAGGAAAAAGGAGGCATTACAAAGGCTGACATTTACTCTTAAAAATACAGTACATGTTTGAGTGATTTTTTGGCTTATATGATGACACTCTCAGTGTCTCATTTTGTGTTACTGCATTTTAATTAATAATAATCTGCAGGATATTCAATCAGGACATATCTCTGTCACCAGTGCTCCTAGAAAGCATTCCTGTCCATTCTGCAGGAAAGAAAACACAGATAGCAAACAAAATTTTATAGATTACATGTCTCAATTTAGACCCTATTATGCATCTACCACTGAGCAAAGTAATGTGGGTGAAGTGAAGGAAGAATAAATTATGACTCCTGATCTTAATTGCTTACAAACTATTAGGGAGACAAGAAAATTATCAGAAATATAAAGGGGATTAATGATATTAAAGGTATATCTTCAAGTTTATGAATTATGGAAACAGAAGCATATGTTTAAACCACAACAAAGAAACAATATTATCTTGGAATTATGTACTATTTCTTGATTAATGTTGGCATAAAAATATATAGCTATAAATATTATTACTGCCATAATCTAAACTTCACTACTGGGATATTGCTGGGTAAACTTCACTAGATAGGACAGATCAAATGGAGAAGAGAGCGAAGTTTGGAGGATAGAAAGACAAATATCTCATGAAATAATGTGGAAATATGTTGTCATAGCCTTAACTCTCATTAAACTCTAGATGAAATATGGTCTTTTCATTATTAGGGTAACCTCGTCTGCTAAAAAAGAAAAACTTGGACATGTCCCATTTACTTAAAACATGTTTGAGCAGTTGCTTTTTGCCCAACAAAATTGCAGACATGGAACTCTGCAAGAAATGAATCAGAAAATATCAAAGTCTTACATTTTAATAGAGAGGAAATAAGCAAGGCACCAAAGCCACAAAACAATTTCAAGAGTTATAAGAACTGTGAAATAAATCAATAGGGCAAAAGGGTAGTGAAGGAATACAGAGGACAACTTTTGGTATGATGGCCAAAGGAGATTTAGGATGATGTTTGAGTTCAAATTTGAAGTCACAGGGGAAGACGGATGTGTAAGGCTATGAGAAGAACACTGCAGACAGTGGGTGTGTGCAATGGCTTGGAGATGGCAATACATCTGCAATGCTGTAAGAACATCAGACAGTCAGTTTAGTTGAACACCATGAGTACACAGAATCTTTTTTTTTTTTTTTTTTT
>PVIY010027982.1:0-33618 GCA_004026745.1 Myrmecophaga tridactyla | reverse complement strand
AGCTGCTCCCGTTCTGGGCGCGCTGTGTGTTCGGTCACTATCGTGGTTCCGGGAGCTGTTCTGTATTGTTTCTGGTTATCTAGTAGCTGTTCTGGAGGACGAACTAAAACGCGCACCTTGCTAAGCCGCCATCTTGGCCCCCCTCCAGCGGCTTCTATTTTGACTCTCTTAACAGTGTCTTTCACAGAATTAAAGTTTTTGATTTTAATAAAGTCCATTATCATTGTTTTCTTTCATGGATTGTAATTTTGTTGTTTTCTCTAAAACTTCCTTGTCAAATCGTAGGTCACCCAGATTTTTCTCCTCTGAATTTTTTCAAGAAGACTTACAGTTTTGTGTTTTATATTTAGTTCTGTTGCAAAAGGTGTAAGGACTGGATCTACATTCATTTGTGTGCATATAGATGTCCAATTGTTCCTGTGCCATTTATTTAAAAAGTTATCATTTCTTTATTGGAGTCCCTTTGTTCTTTTGTCAAAAATCAATTGTTCATGTTTGTGAAAGCTCATTCCTGGGATCTTTATTCTTTTCTAATGATCTATATTTTTATTCTTTCACCAATACTATGCTGTGCTGTCTTCATTGCTATAGCTTTATAGTAAGTCTTAAAATTGGGTACTGGGGTCCATTCCACTTGTTCTTCAGAATTGTCTCAACTATGCTAGGTCCTTTTACCTTTGTCATTTGTCAATGAGCACAAAATAACTGCTGAGATTTTGACTGGAATTGCTTTCAGTCTATAAATCAAATTGGAAAGAATTGGCATCTTGTAAATGTTGTCTTCCAATGCATGTAAATATATCTTAGGCTTTTCTTGGATTTCTTTCATCAGTGTTTCATAGTATTCCACATATAGCACTTTTATATTCTCTGTTCAATTTTGCCTAAAAATTTTTTAGTGCTATTGTAAATGGTACTTTTAAATTTCCAAGTGCAAGTGTTCCTTCTTAGTAGATAGGAAAGGAAGTGATTTTTGTATATTAAAATTGTACCTTGTAACCTTGCTAAACTTGCTTATAAGTTCCAGGAATTTTTGTCAGGTATTTTTTGGATTTTCTACATTGAAAGTCATATCATTTGCAAAAAAGGTTTCTTCATTTCAAATCTGTATCCTTCAATTTCCTTACCTAGTCTTACTGCACACTCTAGAAATTCCAATATGGTGATGATTAAGAGTGGTAAGGTGGGACATCATTGGCCAATGTTATATTTTGCATAGCTTTTCATCAAATTGAGAAAATGCCACTTCCTGATTGCTGAGTGTTAATGCTAATGATGAATGGTTGTTTTATTTTTCAAATGATTTTTTTCTGCATCAGTTGATAATGATTGTGGGAAATCACTATCATTTCTTCCTTAAATGTTTGGTGGAATTCAACAGTGCACTCACGTGGATGTGGTGCTTTCTCTTCTGGGAGTTTATTAAACACTGATTACACATAAATAATAGGTAGGTTCTTAGTCAGATTATCTATCTCCCCTGTGTGAGTTTTGGCAGTGTGTGTCTTTCAATAACTTGTCCATTCCATATAAGTTATCAAATGGGTGATCATGGAGTTGTTCGTAGAATTTTTTAAAAGGTATTATGCATTAAAAGCCCATGGGCTTAGCAGTGAGGACTCTTCTTTCATTTCTGATGTTAGAAATTTTTGCCATCTATTCTTTTTTCTTTGTGAGTCTGGCTATAAGTTTATCAACTTCATTGATCTTTTCTGGAGCCAGCCTTTGGTGCCTTTGATTTTCTCTGACACTGTTTCTTTCTTTATGTTGATGTGAATGTCTTCTTCCCAATTATCTTCTTTTAAGGCTCCTTGCAGAGAAGGCTTACTGACAATGAATTCTCTCACTTCTGCCTGTTTGAGAAAGTTTTTTTTTATCTCAACTTCATTTTTGGTGGTTAATTATAATGGATATAGAATTTTAGGTTTGTGGTGGATGATATCCTTATAAGATGTTCCTGAAATTCCCTAATTGAAGCTGCTCACATACTTTGACATTTGTCCAAGACCTGATCATATGCCCCACTGAGATTTTCCCAGAATGTCTCCCTTGACTTCATCAATTATCTGTGTTGTCCTTCTCACTATCAGTTGAGCCAAAATATTTATGCATTGCACCTTTTGTAAACAGAAAAGTCATTCATCAGGAGAGAAATTCCACACCTTGGGTAGTTCCATCTGATGGTTGACAAACAGGCTTTCTGTTTTGCTCTCTCCCTTCTTCCTTTTCTTTGAATTCACATCTATCTCAACTCTGTTCTAAGTATTTTGTGACTTTATGTGTTCCTGCAGAATACATGAAATGCCTATTTCTCCTCTCAAGGGTTTTACATTTATCTCAATGAATAAACCTTTGTCAGCAACATAGCAGCGTTTCCTTCTGTGTTTTTCCTTGCCTTTTCTCTGTCTAATGTATATGAAGCTCAGTCATGTGCTGTTTATTATTCTGCCTAATGCAATATCAACAATGATATGGATAGCAGGCTCAAGAGTATCTGTTCATTTTATGCTTCATTTAGTAGGTAATAGACGTGTTGGTACATTTGCGCTGCTTGAAAATCCTTTCATGATTTCTAAGCTTCTACTGTATAGCAGTGTATCATGAGAAATGCCTTGTTGAAAGAATGGCAATTGAATTTTCATTTACTCTCTTTCATTGGGAAATGGATAAAATAAAAAAGTAAACACACTTATTTTGAATATTGAAAACACAATTTTAAAGTATTTTTGGAGGCGGAAAAAGCAATTAAAGGTGATATCAGAATTGTGGATTACATATAATGGATAAGTCTGTCATATATGTGATTCAATTAAATCTCAGTGGCTTTTTACCATGAAAAAATAATCAGAGAGTATTCCTTTATTCCAGAGACTTATTGAACACAATGCAGTCTTAAATGTCTAGAAATCAGAGCACAAATGTATTGCAAAGGAACATCAAGTGCATACGGCATAATATATGAAATCAAAACTCCAAATTAATTTACTTTTGCCTTTCATTTTGAGGAGGCACTCAGATGTTAATAATGACACATATTGCCAGGTGAAAAATATGCCTTTAACTTATCTTATATCCCTAGAGAGAGCTTGATATTGTTTCCAGTTAACCAGTTGTATGCACTTTTAATATGTAAGCCCTGAAAACGTGATAAATCTATCATTTTTATACAAAATTTAATATAAATTTAAATATAAAAGAAACTTACAGCAATTTTTAAAAGATAGCTTACTCTTCTAAAAAGTTTTTTTTCCTTTTCTAACAATCCAAGAAAAAGTGTGAAGTAAGAAGCTAACATTTGTTCACCATTACTGTGACATCATTATTTATTGATTGTATTACTGTATTAATGAAGATATGCTGGTTTATGCTGCAAAAAAAAGGCTAAATTCTCAGTAGCTTAACACAAAGATATTCATTTTTAATTCACAAAATTTATACAAATTACAGAGATTGCAGCAATTCTATTTTTTTTGTTTTTTTTTTTAGACTCTAAGTAAACTAGAGTTTTCCTATTTGGCCAAGCACTTTCATATTTATGAGTTGAGGGGAGAGTACATGATGAGTCAGTGAAGGCTTGTAATGCCCTCCATATAAATTTAACACCTTCCACCTCGGCTTTTATGTCATTCTAAATAAGCTGTGCCCTTACCTAACTTTGAGGGTGCAAGGCAATGCAACCCTCACCATGTATCTGAAAGGAGGACAGACGGACTATTGACAGCAGTTCAATGACTGCTTTATTTGGTTTTGTTGAAAACAAATACATGAACATGCATTGGTTATTTTCTTATTTGTCATTAACCCCTATGAGGAAGAAAGAATACAGTGCTGATGTTGGCAAAGAACCTATTGCCATCTCCATGTGTGAGTGACACCAAGGGGTTTCAGAGATTCAGTTTGGAAGAGAACTTTTTGCACAGAATATGCTTGCAAATGTCCACTGACTTCACGCTGGCTGATAAAAGAAAGTTGCATCTGAACTCTGCAGGCTCAGTAAGAAAAGGCACCTAATAATTAGGTGCCTAATTACCTAATATATCCACTTACCCTGCTTTCTCTGAAAATTACAGCAAGACTCCACCTCTAGGCTGTTTTGTCTGAGGTAGAGCCATTTGGAATAACATGGATTTAACCCCTTCTTTCCTAAATCTCTTAGCCTGGAATCCCAAAGATCTGTGTTATCCTAACATGCATCCCTTTAGTTATGGTTTCTTTTGGAGACAAAGTCAAGTTTGTATGCTTATTACCTTTCTCCATAATTTAAGTTTCCTATATTTATTTTGTGACCTACCCTTCTTATATCATTTATGGCAGCTGACTGCTTTACTCAGCAACTAAAATGCCAAAGCAATCCTAAAACTTTCAACTATTTGTGTTGTCAAGACTTCAAAATTTCAAATTTTGCCTATTAAGTGGCAAATATCAAAAGATAGTGTTCAAAATTCTGATCTTTATCTGATGACTGTCATGAATTCATTCCTAATCTTGTTCATTTAATTTTTTGGAAATTTATAGTACAGTTTTAGTTTTACTTAATAGAGATTATCAGAGGCAGGATGCATATTTGATGGAAATAACATGACTTTTGCAATTTGAAAAAATATTGGTTTAAATTCCCTCTTGATGAAACTTAACTCTTTTGAACAGATTTACTGTCTGAGACTTTAGGTAAATTACCTAACCTTTCTGAATCTCAGTTTTTTAGTATGAAGAATAAAGTCCAATTTCTAAAATATAAGGTCAATGAGACACTAAATGAGAAAGAACAAGACACAATATCTACAGCATAGTAGACAGTCAGCAAATGTTACTTATTTTCATTGCATTCCAGCTTATTAATAAGAAATAGTATGATACTATAAATTAAACAAATTTGAGGTTGCTGCACTACAGTGTATAAAGAGGCTCTTGTTCTCATTTGTCTTCTCCTGGTGAAGCTGACCCTCAGCTCAGAACTCCACCACAAGTTCATTTCTTTTGAAATCCAAAAGAAAGGGTGGCAGGCAATAGCTGCATTTAAATACACAGCGTGGTGACTCCCTCCCACAACCTCTTATTGTAAGGGGTTTTAGAAACCTACTAGATTACCTGTGCCCTCTAAATTTAGGGTAGTTATTTTGTGTCTGTATTTTTAATAATTATATAGTCTTTAGTTTACCAGTATCCAAAAACTAAAATAAGCTTAAATTCATTTCACTGATTTAGCCCCTCCATGACTTGGCTGGATTCTAAAGGTGAGAAACACCAGCTGCAGTATTCATTAATGCTTTAGGCAGAGTTGGAATTACGCGAAGTCCAAACAGCAGTGAGTGGAAATAAATCCACTTGTCCTAGTGGGTCTTATGGTAAATCAAACAAACGGAAATAAGCCCTATTCCAGGTGGACCATCCAAATGAACCCAATTTCTAAAGCTCATGCTGATAATGAATTACTGTTCCATAGAGATAATTACTGTTTACTTATAGTGCTCATCTTAGCACCTGTATCTAGGCAAAACACTCAAGTTCTAAAGAAACAACAATCTTGATAATCACCCAGTTGATTTAGGCTAGTGTCCCAATTTTGGAATTAGATAGATAAATAGTTACATTTTTTGTGATGCTTTTGTCCAATATCTGCTCTTGTTGAGCTCACGTATTAGCAGCTCTCAAGGTGCTTCACATATTTTCATATTATTTTATAGCATTTCAAACAGTAAATTTCTTTAAAACAATCTCCAAAATGGTGGCACAAGTGTTAGCATTATGTGCCCATTTCATACAGGCAAAATTGGATTTCACTATATTTTAATCATCTTATCCAAGGACTCACATCTATACACTTCTTGAACTAGATTATAAGGCCATATTCTTAGTCTAAAATTATAACAATGAAATAAACCACTTTGCTATTACAAGTTGTACATTTTATGGAAATGATACTTTTCATTATTTATGTACTGCAATAATTCTCCCTATTACATGCTAATTTAATTTCAGTGGTTATTAACCTTTCGATTGCATTTTTCAAGAAAATAATGTCAGAGAAAATGTAAGCTAGTATTTAAATAAGTTGGTATTTTTGGTCCTGTTTTTCCACTTTTTATTCTCATAAAATTATATAGAATACACTGAAAAAGAGGAAACTGGTAACTATCGAAATTTGGGGGAAAAGTATGTAACATATTTACTGAGTGCCTACTATGCATGCTAAGTGCTGATAAGACAAATGAAAGCAAAACAACCACAGCCCACAGTCTATGAACATCTATTTTAGAATAAAATACAGACTATGATTATCTGCTGGATTAAGACCAAGTGGGGAGGAAGGCTCCCTACATGTTTCAGGACTCAGCTTGCCTGGGGGCTCAGGGCCAGAATTTTGCAATATATATCCTTCAGCGATAGAGTTATTGTTTGGACAACACGGGTTTAACAAACATTATAGGGTTGTCTTTACTGCAGAATGTCTGACAATTTATTCTGCTAAAGTTAATTATGAACTTGTGAATTCCCCAGAAATGTGCATATGGTTTTATAAGTTAAGTTTTCTACATAATTCTTTCACAAAAAAATAATGTTTTAAGGAAAGTTTTCTCTATAACATTTGTTTCTTCAAAATTTTTTAATTTGCTGTTATTCAGTTTTGGGTCCTCTCTTCCCATGCTAAATCTACTGCATATTTACAATCAGCTATTACGCATCCAAAGTTTGTGTTTCATTATGCTCACACAATTCTTTACATACTTGTTAGAAAGCACGCTTTCAGACTCCAAACAATGCCTGGTTCCCTTGTCTCTTCTTTTTTATAAGCATATCTGTTACATAATGTGAATTATGTACCATCAAGCAGTCACCACTGAAAGTCTACAGAGCTTCCTCTAACATGTACAACTGCATTTTCTTACTTTCTATTGTCAAAAATACCAAATGCAAAATAAATGCAGAATATGAAGTGATGGCCAAGAGCTAAGAGTAAAATTCACATTTCTACAAACATATGACACATGGTATGGGATATAAGCATAAGTCTGATACTTACCAACAAGTGGATACAACTGTCAATTTAATGTTGCTAGTAATATAGTACCATTTTGACTTGCATTCAACAAATAAAATCCGGCATTTTATCAAAGTTTGAATTAAACTTTTTGAGAACATTATAAATTTAATTTGTATCAATTAGGAATCCCGTTGCACAGTATAAATTACGTAACTTTTAGCAAACACCTGTGGCATAAATATGTTTTATTATAAAGATATCAATCAGAGCAGCTTTACTGATCACAGATAATAACATTGAAGTTCATTGATGTGAAGAACTTTTTGGGTAACATGTAGATTAGACATTGCTCTGTTGTCAATCCTTCCTGTAAGAAGAAAATTTATAAACCTAATTATTGAGGGCATTATAATTAAATATCATCTTAGGTACCAATAAAAATGTACTCATTTATAAATCAAGATATGTAACCATCAGGAAACAGGGTCCTAACTAGGCAGGCCTGCCTGATCCACATCGACCACGGAAATGAGTCCCTCTGATTCTGTCTTGGTGAGAAGGTGAGTCTGTTACAGGTGCCCCTGTAAGGAACTGGAGGAAAAACTTTCCAAGACCAGTTTGGTGTGAGAAGAGCGGCTTGGGATTTTACAAGCCCAAACAGACAAAGGAATGGCCAGGATCCAGAAGAAAGCTGAAGAGAAAGAAAAAATAAATAAATAGAAGAGGAAAAACGGTTTAGTGAGCATGTTTTGTCATCTCATGGGCCCTTCTTGTTGATTGTTTGGGCTTCAGATCTTGTTCTTCGAAAAAGAGGAAGGTGCAGATATTAGCTCATATGATGTTTCATTCCTGCAAACAGAGCGAGGGAGGGTTTTCTGAGAACAGAGAGTAAGTTTTCATTCTTTTGAGATTAGACAAAAAGCGAACTATTTCAACAAGGGCGTTTAGACTTTAAATAACTGAAGGCAGCTTAAGTGAAGTGCTTAGACTAAACAGTTTTTTTTCAGTTTCTGAAGACTATATTAAGCATTTTCCAGCTAAAGGATTATATTGAATATTTTTTAATTTATCCAACTATCATATATTCTTACAAAATTAAATTGAAAGAAATATTCAAAAGGTTTTATATGTCAACCTAAAATCTCCAAGGAACAATTGAAAGTGAAAAAAAAATAAAGAAAATCAGAATGAACTGAGTTTAAATTGCAGCTTCAAAAATGTTGACTGATTATGGGTCATTTATTTTTTAAAGCCCCAATGTCCTCATTGATAACATAAATGTAATAATACTGACCAGGGACGATTGTTATTATGGGCCATACCATTTGACAGGATTGGCAAAACTCTCAGTATAGGGCCTTATAGTTTTGCTTTTATACATGGTTATTATTATTCATGCTAATATTAGCATTTATAACATTGTGGAAAACTAATTACCTTTATAGCTATAATCTAAAAACAATTGTTCAATTCATTCATTCTGACAATTTTCTAATAAAGACTTATCTGATATAATTCTATTCCATTATAGACTCCTGTGTTATTATTTTTTTAATAAACTCATTGCAGTGCTTTATACAAGCTATATTGTTTTGGACTTTTTAAGTTATTAAGGATATGTTATAATAAGGAACCATGAAAATTTTTTTTCAGAATAAATGCAGATTATGACTGGGAGTTCTTTTTGTAAAATAAGAAAGTTGTTATACCTCTGCTCTGCCATATTATATTTCAAGAAATCAATTGGACTGCTTTACCTCTCTGAGCTTCAATTCTCTATAAAACCAGCTTTGGATTAAATAAGATAATTTTAACTAAAGGAATTAAATCAGTGCAAGGCATGTAGGAAATACAGAATAATGCTATTATCCATAATATTTTTAGTGTTCGATGAAATATCAAATGGATAATACCAATGCTTAAAGGAGAAATTTTATAATGTAAATTAAGAATGGCTAAAAGACAGTGTGTTATGTGCAACCAAGGAAGATGCCAAAAACATGGCCTTAGTCTTCAAGAAACTTTCTTTCATGTGTCAAAAAAAGTTAAGTAAACTCAAGTATATTATTTATATCAGAATGAGATAATGCTATTATAAAAAATGATAAATGATGTTTTATTCAGTAATAGTAAAGAACTAGCTTACTATTTTAATGAATAAAATAATCAATTGAACCAATGATAAGTTGGTAGTGTTGTGATTATCATATTTAATTTTTCTGAGATTTTTAACAAGAAAAGGATTTAGAATATTAAGGCTAATTGATTTGTCTAATTCACCTGGTCCATTACATGAGTTCTCTCTATTATTAGAAAACTGCTAGATCAATATAAAAACAAGGTAATATGAATTCAAAGCTTGTACTTTATTATGCTTCCATTTGCAGAAGTATTTCATATTCAATAGTATCATCCTAATACCACCTTTATTTAAGGGGCAATGCATCTGTGAATGCCATTTCTAAAAGGACAAAGTGGTAAAACAGAATACAAAGCATTTTCAAAACAGATGGCAATTTTTAAAATTATTTCATATATTTTATCTTTTAATGATAAGGAGGATTTCCAATCCATGGTGATCAATTTTTTTTTATTCAGGTTATACCTTTGTGCAGTAAATGAACCATGTACTCGAACATTGTCTACTTTAATAGGTAATGCAACCATATAAATTGAAAAAGAAAAGAATAATGATGGGAATTTGGTTTTTATATAGCTTAGTATTTATTCAAAGACTCAATTCAATATTTACATAGGAGAATTCTATAGTCTCAGAGCAAATTTTTAGATACAGATTTTTTTCTCAATTTTTATTTGTATTAACTCCTAGCTAATCTTCAGATGAATGACAAAGGCATGGTTGCTTCTCTTTTCTATATCCCTTCTAAGCCCAGCACATAAAGAAATAATGCTTTCCATAAATAAACTGTGTCACTCATTACAACTGGATAGTCAATATTCTTGTGTGCCTACTCTGAATTGTAACAACTGACTGAAGGCTTGGGAAGTAGAATGACAGAAAGAATAATTTTCTGAGTTGCCAATGAGGCTACCATGAAAAAATTAAAAGGAAAAAAGAAAGCATAAAAGTATCACTAAATATCCTGGGTACCCAGAAATAGGACCTGGGAGAACATATCATGCATGACTATCTTAATAAAGAGTTCAATTTCAAGTAAACCCAGAGTGAATGAATAGAGTAATGAAACAAAGGAGATGGGCGAGCCAATAACACACTTTAAATTGTTCACCCTTCCCACTGGACTTGCAGAATCACTCCACCATGCATAATCTGTTCTCCATGCACATTACCCTCTTACAGAGCCTATTTGCTTTTCTGTCAAAAGTTTCCGACCCCATCAATCTAAATTATGTAATGTCGCCTCAAAACATCTTAAAAAAAAAGAAATAGAACTTTTGCTTCTTGACTGGATGGAGTAACACAGAATATATTTACCCTTCTGCTAAAACTCTAAACAAGAAGGAAAAGAAAAAGGCAAAATATAAGAAAAAATGGTCCAGTCTTTGGACATCAAGCCATGTATGGGCACAATCTTGAGAAATAGCTAAAAAAAAGAAAAAGAGCCCTGCAATTGCCCAAAATTACTGTTCTGAGCATGTTTCCAGTACAGTGGGCAGGAATGAGGAACTCAGGGGGACACTGCAGTCTTCCTTAGTTGAAGAGAGAGTTGAAGAGGGGAAGCTGATGTGTGGGGAAGGCAAGAAAGCAGGGCTCTGCAGGAAACATTACCAGAAGAGAAAGAAAGGCAGACAGAATTCTGGAATTCTTCAGAGAGTCTTCAGCAGAGAAATTTAAGAAGGCTCTCACACACCAATTCAGCCTACTCAGTTAAGTCTGATTAACTTTCCAACAACAGATTTCTTTCCACTGCACGCAAAGACAGTGCCACACAGATGCCAGAGAAAGGACATAGTCATACGAGAAGTGCCGGGTGCAGTTTGATCTCACTGCAATCTCCGTTCCTCACCTTACTTTCCAAAATGCCCCTCTACACATCTCTTGTTGTGCGGTCAGATGTCATTATGTACTGTTTCCAAAATGTGTCTGGTACTTTTCCTGCACTTACGCTTCGCTCTGCGTGAAAACTCGTCTGAGTTGCGAGAGAAGAGCTAAGTGGTGGTTTGGGGATGGGGAAGGTCCCAGAGGGACAAGAGGGAGGGAATACAATAGTCATGTGGAAATTTGGGGGGTCGGCATTTCTGTTTATTTTCTTGATTGTAGTATGGTTTTGTGACTGTATACATATATGAAAACTTTTCAACTGTATGATTTAAATATGTGCCATCTATTGTATGCTGACTTTAATAAAGCTACAAAATGCTAAAGTATTTTTAAAACATCCAAAGAAAACCAAAAAAGATCTAAGCATTCCGTAAAACTGTGGGTATGTCTTCATTGCCTACAAAACAAAGCCAATAGTACTTAGGATCTCTTATGATTTTGCCTTATCTGCTCTTTCTTAAACTATTTCCTTATTTACCTTTGGGAGACTGAATTACGTATCATATCCTTAATCTTAATCCACATCTCTGTAGGTTTAAACCCATCTCAAATAGCACCTCTCAAAGGGGTTACTTTCAGTTAAGGTGCGGTCCAGCCGAGTAAGAGTGGGCGTTAATCTGGATTCCTGGAGTCTTTTATAAGCAGAAGACGTTCATTCAGCCATGTGAGCAAAAGCCACAGCAGGAGCTTGAAGGAAGGCGCGGATCAGAAAAACCAGAAGAGAGGGGCGACGCCCAGGGCACAAGCCAAGGAACCCTGAGGATTGCCAGCAGCCAGCACCAGAATGTTAGACTTTGGGAGGAGGCTTCAACTTGCTGAACTTCCAGCCTCAAAAAACTGTGAATCAATAAATTCCCATTGTTTAAGACAAACTCACTGTGGGGCAAGTGCCATAATGGCCTGGAAAATAAGAGAATCGCCTACATTTTATTTCTCCTACTTCACAAAAAAACGTTACCGATCTTTATGCTTTTACAACTCCTTATGAGGTTGCCTTTTCCTAGAAGGTCCTGATTCTGTTGTGTTCCCACTCTCTCTCTCTCCTCACCTCTCTTCTCTTCTCTCTGAGAATCCTCTCCAAGTTAGTATTTCTTCCTCTGTGATATTTCCCTGATTTGCTCGACAGGCCTCTTTTCCTTCTGAGATTCTCGTGGTAATGCATCCCTTACCACACCCTATTTTGTTTAGCTGCATAGGTCTGAGTCCCTGGTTTAATTGTGGATTCTTAGATGACTGAAGCCCTGTGCAAACTTCAGCAAACCCTTGCACTTTTCACAGGGACAGACTCATACGTGAACATGTATTGAGAGATTGTACCCTAGAAGGAGGAAAACAAAGCGCAAACACTTTCAAATGCTGCTCATTCTTTGGTTATATATAATTGCAGTTAAAACTGACCAGATTTATAATGTGACTGTCTTACAACATGGATAATATCAAACGGCAGAGAAAGCAGGCTGCTTGACTAGCCCTCTGGGGCCATCGCGGATATTTCCACCTTTATAGCATTTCCCTCTTTCACAATCTTTTTATACTATTATGATTAAGTGAAAAATAATTGTCAACCGATATAATTTTCATTCTCTGCAGCTCAAAGATTATTAAAGTTCTGACTTAAATCTTTTTCTATTTCTGACTATGTATTGGGTTATCAGAGCAAATGTGATTAATGGGGTCATACCTGGGATCTATAATTTTTTCTCCTTTTCACTCTTCTCAATTTATAAAATCAGAATAAGACATGCTGTGTATTGCTTTTCAGGGCAGTTGTTTTATCTTCCCACCTCCCATTGACGCAAAGCATTAAACGATAAATGAATAAACATAGAATTTCGTGTTAGGGAGGATGAGTTTTCACTCCCCATTCATAGTTCATTACTTGGTTTTTGTTATTTTCACCCAAAATGTGCAAAGGACATCAGGTGACTGCACTGCTCTTATATGAGGGAGACACAGCCTGTCTTTTTTTTTTTTCCTTTTAACTTTATGAACACCACACTTTCCAGTTTTTCCTTCTTTTTACTTGTCATCCTGTCAAGTCTCCCTCTCCAAGTATTCCTCCAATTTCTGCCCTTGAAAGGCTGAGATTCTTCAAGGCTCAGTGCTTTATTTTCCTTTCTATCCCAATTAAACAGATTTTCTCGGTGAACACCCTTTGGTGTGAGACAGTGCAGGAAATAGAAATCACTGGAGGTATTTTAATCAGGAAGAGATTAAACAGGGAAATAAGAGCTCACAACACCATTGCAAAGGCTAAATAGAGGCTCCTTGGCTGGCCCTTTGTCCCGTCTGTGACCATACTGCTGCTGCAGTAGGACGCTGGAGAAAGACCACATGTGAAGTCAGGCCAGAAAACCACCATTTCTATCACTGTTTTTAACACCAGAAGTCCGAAAATTCCTGTGAAATGTGCTGTAGGAAATCACAATGATGAAAGACTACAGCCACAGTCTAGGTGGCAGAGGAACCACCCCTGCTGAACTTCTGCTTGCCGAGCTCACACGAGAGCTTCGAGGAACCTGGAGCAGTTATCCATCAAGGACCCTGTCCTGTGCTCAGCCATAACTCCAACATGGTGGGAGACAGGAAAAAATGTTTTGGGTCACCAACCAGACATCTGCTATAATATCTCTTATCCCTTCACGGGAAGATCATGAAAATCTCATAGTTAACTTTATGATAATTCCACTAATTCTTTCAAATCAAATGGAATCAGATTTTCACCCAGCACTACCTCTGAAATGATGTTGTCAAGATGACTAGTAAATAATGACCAGGTCCACAATACTCTGTCCTCCCCTCCCTGAACTTTTCTACAGGACTCAACAAGGTTGCTTTCTCTTCTTCAGAAAACAAAACTTTTTTTTTTTCCTCTTAACTTTATGAACACCACACTTTCCAGTTTTTCCTTCTTTTTACTTGTCACCCTGTCAAGTCTCCCTCTCCAAGTATTCCTCCAATTTCTGCCCTTGAAAGGCTGAGATTCTTCAAGGCTCAGTGCTTTATTTTCCTTTCTTTCCCAATTAAACAGACTTTCTCGGTGAACACCCTTTGGCTTTAAATACTATCCTTATTTTTGTAAATTCCAAATTTAAACTTCCACAGTATTCCTCTCCTTGGAATTCCAGGGTAATATTCCTAAAATATCTACACAACATATTTACTTGGATGTCTAATAATAATACAAGCTTACAATGTCCAAACTTAACTCAAGACCAAACAGCAGCCTTCAAAATGCTCTCACTTCCACAGCTTATACT
The DNA here is from genome assembly GCA_004026745.1 of Myrmecophaga tridactyla. Lineage (NCBI taxonomy): Eukaryota > Metazoa > Chordata > Mammalia > Pilosa > Myrmecophagidae > Myrmecophaga > Myrmecophaga tridactyla. The sequence goes on along the minus strand of PVIY010027982.1, from coordinate 19,352 downwards.
TTGGGAAGTTCTATAAGTTTTGTCTTCAAAATGAATCCCAAACCAGACAACTGCCCACTGCTAGATGCGGTGGTTCTTATTTGGTGGATGGCATTACCGCACCATGCTCCCATCTCCCTGCGGTGCCTAAATATTACTCTTCCATTCAGGAAAGTGTCCAGAACCATTAACATAAAAGACTGTGCACAGGTGGATGGAAGGGCAGTTTTCCCCAAGGTCCGTTATACCTTACTCCTTGACTGTCTGCTTTTCACTGAACTATCTTTCTGCCTTCTGCTATGCCAATGTTAACACGTTTCCTATTTACACTTGCCCCACCCACCCAGATTACATCCATGAGATGAAATTTCATATTGCAATTATATTGGCAATTTCTTTAAATCTTTGATTTGTTTGAATGTAGGCTCAAAGAAAGATAGTGACTCATATGCTACAATTAGAAAACACAAGTTAGCACTTTGAAACGTAAATCCATCATTTCTGGATGACTGAAACAGTCTCCTAGATGCTTTTACTACATCTACTCTTCGTTCCCTCCAGTCTATTTTCACACACTGACCTCTTTAAGCTTTTATTAAAATCAGTCATTTATATTCCTTTCATGCTCAACACTTTCCAGTGGCTTCTTACTGAGCTCAAAGTAAAAAGTAAAATTATTTTCCTCATGACCCTTCCTGATCTGGTTTTTCCACCACCACTGTGTCCTCTGATCTGACCTTTTCCCATCACTCTCCATACGTGCCATTCCTTAAAAAAGCCAGGCCCATCCCTACCTCATTAATTTTCCACTTGTTCCTCCTTCTGCCTCGAACACGTTTCCTTTATGGCTGTTGTCTGCTATTTGGGTACTGGTCACCTCTGTCAGCTGGGAAGGCATATGGTGATGTCTGCTAGCTTTCCTTCCTAGCTTCTCATTCCATAAGGCTTCCCTAGGGGCATTTTCCTTCTGCAACTCCAAAAGTGTCTGGCTGTGTGGGCTCTGTCTCTTCTTTCCAAAATGGTTCCCTCTTATAGGACTCCAGTAAGCAACCCCACCTTGAATGGTTGGAGACATCTCCATGGGAACCACCTAATCAAAACATCCTACCCAAATTGGGTGAATCACATCTCCATGGAAACAACTTAATAAAAAAGATCCAACCCAGCAATATTGAATGAGGATTAAAGAATATGGCTTTTCTGGGGTACACAACAGTTTCAAACTGTTACAAAGCCCACAGACTTGTGAAAGTGGGATGGTTTTATTAAAAGTTATATGCCTCACTTTACTGATCTGTAGGTTTAACTGTAAAAAAAATTCAGAACCATACCTGGCACTTTGTAAATACTCAATAAATGTTAGCCAACATTATCGTATATGTATTTATCTGCTGTGTTTCCTTTTAGTACCTATATTCCACGAGGAACATTCTTTCTTTTGTTTATTAATGGGTTACCAGGTGCCTAGAATTGTGCTTTCCATTGCTGAAAGGGTTGAATAAGTGAAAATTTTGTTAAACAGGTAACTGAGTTCCATTGGAAGAATGGCTCTTAAAGCCAAGAGCTAATTCATCAATCCTCCAAGAGACAGGGTATTTTAGGGATTTTCCAAATGCAGTGAAATAACTTAAAAATTATGATCTTCAAATACTTTCCCAACAGTATTTTCAACAGGGAGGGCCACATTTCTATGAACAGTGGGTAAAGGAAATTGCACCCATGTGGAGAAATGTGTATAAGTGGCTGGGCATCCTGTTTCAATAAATGATGTGTTCACCAGCAAGGGCTGGACAGCTGAGTTGAACTATTATTTCACTTACTAATGCTTTTCTTCTCTTTGATCCAAAACTAAAGGACAAAATAGAACTACAGAGCAGGGACTGAATAGACATGCTGGCTTAATACAAAATGTGTCTGAAGCCTCCTGTGTTATTTTAGCTAAACACTGGGAAAGTTCCATCTATGAGAGTTAGATAATGAATAGACACACTCTTACTAAAAAGGCGTTTAAAATACTCAAATGAGAACTGACACTGCAGTCAGCAGGCTGCCTATAAAATATAACCTTGACAGTCAGTGGACCCAGGTGTTTATACAAAATCAAGCTACAGGGAAATATGTTTGTCAGCTTAAGTGCAAAATTACCATATTTGATTAAAGAATCCACTTTCTTAAAGATCAGCTAGGTTTCATTAAAGCAGTTGTGATGACATTTATATCTGGTCCACAGGTTACACTATACATATAGCCATGATGTGCCATCTTTTGATGGTGGCACAGATGACATTTTGTTGTGTTGTATAGTTTTGCCCATGCCAATGAAAGTTCAGAAGTAAAGGAGTTTCTGTAAGGATATTGATAAAGCTCACTGTACTTCATTCTAAGATAGCCCCAAAGGCAGGGTGAGTTTTAAGACTAAAAACTTTAGTCTTGGCTGTGATATTTCCTTTGACAAGAAATTCTCTGTGCACTGAGTTAAGGCAACATACCCTTTGAGCACTGATAGTAGGATTGCAACTCTGTGATTACAGATGCTGTTAGTAACTATTTTTTGCCATTAAACTTTGACCTAGGTCTATGGAAATGTTCCCAAACTTCAGAATGTGTTTTCTATTCTCCCCCACAGCTAAACTATAAGAATATTTTCTTTTGCAAACTTTGCCATCTGAAATCGAGATAATTGTAGGGGTAGCATCAGGCTGTCACCAGAGAAAATGAAGCCAAGTTGGTGATTCAGCACTCGGCTAGTTTCTGACAAAGGAGGAGGTAGAGAAGGGAAGAATGTAATAATATAATATTTTGAGGGAGAATGAGAAAAATTGGCAGTGAATAGAAGAAGCAGGGCACTTTGGCAATGAACTCAGACATTCAAGAGACAAAATTGCTAAAGCATAAATTGGCAATATACTCACTTTTAATAGGAAACCCCAAAGAAGAGGAAAATAGCAGAGTTCACAGCAGGGACATTCCAGGGACAAGGGTCACACATGTGAACAGTGCTTTCATGCATGGTAATCTTGTAAAGAACCTTGATTTGCTTATACAACCTGCAGACAATGCTTACATTTTTTCAGTCACATGAACCATTAATTTCTATTTGTAACCTTATTTTTGAGTGTTTATGCACAGTCAATTTTAATTTGTCTAGAATAACAGATTCTCCATGGTAGGGTGAGTGGAGCGGACGTTAAACGCTGAGAAGCTGAAAGCAAGATCTTGGCTGTCATTGCAAGATGTACCCATAATAGGGGTCAACATTTGTGGTAGAGTAATGCCTTACTTATACAACTGTAAACACTTATTAAGAGGTTCTGTATAGATATAGTTTCACCCTATAGCTAACATGTAACATGTCTTATTTTTTCCGTGGTAAGAGGCAGCTGTTTGATCTTTCAGGAACACTCTGGAGATAACTATGGATCCTGCCCAGACTGTAAAATTGTGATGTAAGGGTTTGGTTTCCCAAGCTGGGTTTGGTTTCCCAAGCTGGGTTTGGTTTCCCAAGTTGGGTTTGGCTTCCCTATTGCTACTGTCACACAAGATGAGGTCATGGAGAGAACAAAATAAAAAATAAGTTTATTTATTATTATTATTTATTAAATTCTCACATAAGTACTTATAACTAAGTATACTATATAAGGCAGTGGTGAGTTTGAACAGAGAGGATAAATAATCTTCTGAAATGCCTATGAAACCATAAATCATGAAAGATTTTTTCAATTCAGTTAAATGTCTACATAACAAAATAAACAAATATGGCATCTAATTTGTACATGTGATCCCTAAAACAAAACATTTTTGAATTTTTCTGTCTTTTTTTGGTAAACATTTCATCCTTTCCAAGTATAAAGTACTCTGAGTCATAACTTTTATAAGTATAAATGATTTTCCAGAAAAAGGACAATGCAGCAATGTTCTATTTTGCATAATTCATCATGTAAAATAAGGGATAAATTATATGGCTATATTCCTTATAGTAGGTGTTAAAAATGAGTAGAAAAGACAAACTCCTATTTTTGATACGTTTTACATATGATATGGTCAATTTACATCAAATTACCTGAAATCTGTTAATCTTGAATTAAAATAGGCTTTTTTGAATAACTACTACATATCTATCCAGTCTGTTTCACCGCCAATTTGGAAGGTAAAATCAGACTTAAAGAGCTTACATATACTTTTATTTTCTGAATTAAATTTCATTTAGTAACCAGTTTGTTTCCTCAAAAGAAAGACATGCTGTTTTTCATTTACATTGATAACTCTCTAATTTCTATATACACAATGCCATCTAGAAATTAAGGTAAAGTGAATATTAGAAGGAGAACACTACATAAAGGAAAGAATGATTAATCCTTTTGCTTTTTTTTGATTCTGTTAACTGGCAAATCAGGTCAGAAACAGAAGATCTAGTGTTCAGGGCTAGAATTTGAATAACTCTTTTGTATATATGCTCCAGGAAGATACGAGTCACGTATTTATTATTTTTCTACAGCCCTAAATCAGGCGTCTTGTACCCCTTTCAGTTGCTCCGTCCATATTCCTCATAAAAATTATTCAGCTTGAACATGTGGAATGAATCTTTAATACTTTGAAAATATTGGGAAATTTTCCTTTCAAAATTCTGCTGTTTTCTGCACTCCGCTAACTCATATGTGTTTTTTTTTCAGTTTGAACAAAATTCTCTAGCTAATATTAGTAGCTTTTGTTATAATGCTAAAGAAATTATTGATAAAGCATGTGCAATAACACATTGAATATTATGAAATCATGGTTCATTATAAAGTCAACCCTGAATATATTTAATTTTACACATACATAGATTTAGCTTGGAGTCAAATTAAGGTTGATATAGTAAGACATGGGATTAATTATTTGATGAATTCTAAATAAACAGAAGAAAAGGAGAGGCTATTTCTCCAAATTAAAATAAAGATACTCTAGTAATTTTACAAGTATCTTTGTGAAAAGAATATATAAATTAGGACAAGACTGTAAATGGTATGACCTTGAGTATTTCTGGAACTTACCTTAAATTCAGTTTCCTTGTCTATGAAATGGAAAGAGTAATATTAGCTGTGAGGAATTACTGAAACCATTGAATATAGTTAAGTTAAAGCATCTATAATTTTGGTTTTCATGGAGAACCTCAACATTTCAGTCCTACATTTCAGTGCTCTTTTGTGATGATTTCAAATAATACTTGATATTAGGGTCATACCAAATATATATTCAAACTACTGCACATATATGTGTTGTTTGATAAATGGTTTTTTCAGCTCTATATGCTTAGGGTTGCCCCGTGATGTTCTTATAAGACAGCTTCAGTAAGTTGCTGACCATCGCCGTATCTTGGGCCATCAGTATCTAAACATTTGAGCTTCTGGTCCCACTTCAACCTTCTCACGTACCTGGCTGTAGTGTGAAGTGCCTCCATGCCATTTTTGAACCACATTGAGGCCCCATATGGAAATGCTGTGGGGGACAGGTCATGCTCCGATGGGCTAGGATCAGGATATATTACATATATTTCAAATAATATAAAGCAAGGCTTTTATTATATAGTCATTTTTAAATAGATTTTTTATGTTTAGGCAGTTTTAGCTTTACAGGAAAATTGAAATGATCGTTCGGAGATTGCCCATATATCCCATCACAGTTTCTCCTATGATTAGCTTCTTACATCAGCACAATAAACTTATTACAATTAGGAAGCAATAATAACAAATTATCTTAATCTGAAACCCCTATGACATGTAGGTTTCCTTAGTCTTTACCTCATACCCTTTTTAAGTTCCAGCATCCCGTCCAGGGCTCCACATGACATTTAGTCCCCATGCCTCCTTGGACTCCTCTTGGCTATGAGTTTCTCAGACTTTCCTTGTCTTTAATGATTTGGCAGTTTTGAAGAGTACTGATCAGATGTTTTGTAGAATGCCCCTTTATTGGAATTTATCTAATACTTTTTTCATAAATGGACAGAAAGTTATGGATCTGGGGGAAATTGATCACAGAGGACAGTGCCAGTCCTATCACATCATATCAACGATGCAAACCAGCAATTTGAGTTTGAGCTGCTGAAGTTGACCTCGACTCTCTGGCTGAGGTACTGCTTGTCAGGTTTTTCCACTGTAAAGTTATCCTTCCTGCCCTTTCCATAATAAACTCTTTGAAAGGGAGTCACTATGCGCAGTTCACATTTAAGGGGTGGGAGTTTTGTCTCACCTCTTCAAAGGAAGATTATCTACATAAATTATTTGAAATTCTTCTGCTCAGGCAATTTGTCGCTTTCCCCTCCATCTATTAATTGATTCAATCATTTATTCATACCACTGTGTACTCAGGGATATTCAGAGCATACCTGGGGTTATAATCTAATACTACTATGTTCATTTTATTGCTCATATTGTTCCAGCTATGGTCATTGTATGCTCATTCTTTTGGCTCCTGTGCCATTGCAGATGCACTCATTAATTTCTTTTCATTGTGCTTAGTTTTTTTTTAACACTAGTTTACAGCATGATAAGATGTTTCCAAGTTCTCCTGCATATATCCTGCAGGCATCCCCAAATCAGCCTTTCCTTCAGGGAACACTGGTTCCTTTTATTGAAACCAAAATCTGGACACTGTGAATGCTTGCTGCTACCTAAATGTTGCTTCTTTTAGGCTCTCTCAGCTGACTGAACAAGTGTGTAAACCAACTTATGTACACACACCCCACATACATATTTCTATATATAAACATTTATGTCTATATGGAGCTAAACATGAGTCAATGGTGTATCCAACTATAATCAATTTCCCTGCGGCTCATTGTAGCTTCCTTCTCTTACTTATCTATAAATAATAATAAGAAAACTTAGGTCCACTATCCAACATTCATTTTATTGATTGTTCAGTTCCAGTATACATGTACAGCTGTATCAAACTTGCTAAGCTGTACCATCATATCCTTATTAGAAACAACTTTGTCAGCTACAGCATTATACTTATGCATAGTTCCTTTTGCTTTAATCTCACAGACTCCACTCATTTATAAAATTACTCAGATCAGCACTTCTCCCACCCCTTCAGTGAGTGTGATGGTTAATTTCACATATCAACTTGGTTACCTAATGGTGTCCAGTTGTTTGTCAGCTACAAACAGACCTGATTGTTCCTATATGGCATTTTGTAGATGGAGTACCAACCATAGCCTGTTGATTACATCTGTAGCTGACTGCATCTACAATTAACAAAGGAGATTGCCCTCAGAAATGAGGAGTATCCTCTCATCCAATCGGTTTGAAATCTTAAAGTAGAACTGAGGATTTCAGATGTGTGAAAAAATTCCTCCCTTAACCTTCATCAGAGATCCCAACTTGCAGCCTGCTCTACAAAATGTGGACTTGTCAATCTCCATGGTTGCATGAGCCAATTTTTATGATACATATCTTAATTTTCATGCTTATATGTAAATATCTACATATAAGCACTAATATGTATATACATATGTGCACATGCGAACATATATATCCTAAGGGTTCTTTTTACCTGGACAACCATGGCTAAAACAGTGAGGATATTTCAAATCTTTGTAATACAGTCAGATTCTCTTGTACAGGCTGTATTCCTGCCTGGGAATCCCCAGCCTCCTAATTTTTTTATCCCCTTCCCATGAAATGCATTAGGGTTCACTCTAGGTGCAACAGAGTTCTATGGGTTTTGTCCAATCCATGCTGTCATGTATTCACCATTATAGTATCATTCAGTAAAGTTGCATTGCTCTAAAAGTCCTCTGGGCTTCCTTATTCAACCCACCTCTCTTCCAAACCTCTAGTAACTACTATCTCTATAGTTTTGCCTTTTCCAGAATGCCATATGGTTAGAATCATACAGCATGTAGTTCCTTTTTTCAGATTTGGCTCTTCCACTTGCAGTATACATTTATGCTTCCTCCATGTCTTTTTGTGGGTTGAGTCCTCATTTCTTTTTATGTGCTGTACTCTTTTGTATTCCCATGAGCAGTGAATCGGATTTCATGTTGTTCTGTTTCCTCTCCAGCAATTGGTATTGACATGTTTAAAATAGTTTTAGCCATTATAATACATACTTAGTGGAATACCATTTTGATGAATAATTAAAAATAGCAGTTTTTGTTATTTTATTATTTGAATTAAAAAATAAACGAATTCTGTGGAAATCAGCTCCTCTGTAACAATGGACAAGGAAAAAGGCCATATAAGAAATGGGAAGTATTTGGTTTCTCATCTGTGAAAATGTGTCTGTTTGTAACATATATGGCTTAGGAATTAAAGGATAAAGAATACAAATGAAGAGAGGTGTTTCCAGATACCTTTCATGAATGGTTTTCAAGATTTCACATTCTCGAAGTGACAGTTTGTGTTTCAGAGAGGCTTAAATAACGAAATGGACAAGAATAACACTAACACACATAAGCATATTTTTTATTCTCAAGCATCTGATCATTCCTTAATATTATAATCAGTTAAACAATTCCCTATTCACTTTATGGTATCTGAGACAGGGGTGATTTCAATATTTTTCTTAAGGTGACATCAATTAAATGACAAATTAATGGAAGATAGATTTTCTAGATGGCAGATAGTTAGAATATCAGTAAATATTTATTTTTAAAGTCCAGATGTTTTCTTCAGTGACATCTGAATTTGAGTAAGTTTATTTGAGAATTTCTTAAGCTGGATGTCAGTAGACCTTTGTGGTCTTATTGGTTCATCACTAATATTTGTCATTCTTAAGGCATTCAAGGAGCTAAAATTGAAGGGGATATTGTATAGATTTTATCTGTAACAAAGAAGAGAACATTAAAAAGGTGTCATTTTTTCTTTTTCTTTTTTTTTTTTTCTGCATGGGCAAGCACCGGAAATCAAAGTCATTTTTTTTCTTTGAAAGAGAATAAATATCTTAGGACATAGGGACACTAATTTTGTTTAGTACAAATACAATAATTGTCTCCTGATCCTTTGCCTATATTCTATCTCCTTGGCTACTAGCCTGAGCAGAAACAGAAGGTAGGGAATGAAAATACTAAATAAAATAGGAAGCAAAATTTTGCTCTCCTCACTTAGTAAGTTTTAGGTTAAAGTAAAAAGAGCTACCTCAGGTGAAAAAAATGTTTTGTATGCTTCCTATGAATTGAGTACATTTACGAAAATAATTTTTAAAGTGTGAGTTTCACATAATGAGAATAAAGTCACCCTGTGTATATTATTTTCATCACTGCATTATAATTATACATTTTAAGCTTTCTCCATGATAATTCAATATCCTGAATGGAGAGCTAGTTTTAAGCTCTCCATTCATCTTGTATTTCACATTTATTCATTTTAGAACTTATCATATGGCATACTGAGTCTAAATTTCCTCCTTCCTAACTAGATGTGAGATAATTTAACAGTAGTTCTGTCTTATTTATCTTTCTATTTCCAGCATTTTGAATGGAATATAGCAGATATTATACACCTATTACTTGTTTGCTAGATTTGGATTTTAAATAGAATCTAAAAGGCCATGTATTGTTTAAGTCATATTTATATGAAATTGAAGATTTTTATTATTGAATACTTCCTATGTAGACAATTTACTAGCCATATTTGCATCTGACTTTTACTAGCATCATACTATCACATCATTAAAGAAGAGAATTTTATTATATAAAAAAATAAGACATCAGAAATTCTCAATATGGATATCAAACAAAGAAAATCCCAAAGTCCCAGAATTGCTTTCTAGGAGCTGATAGAGAGCTATTCGTTTTTCCTTCCTATTTTTTTTTTTTTCGTATTTTTGCTGTCTAGTGTTCCAATCTCAATTGTTTACTTATTTGGCAGATATCATAGAAAATTGTCCAAGTCTCCATAAACTTTAAATTTTACCCTATAAATGAAGACAGGATTTTGCAAAATGTCAAACTAAGAAAATGTAACAGAGCTAATAGCTCTTAGAAACCAATGTTACAGAATATCCAATTATTATTCTCAGAATTCTCTTCCTGGAGAATGTCAACCAAAGTCTATATTTTGACTGTAATAGCAATAGAGAAGACCCATGGACTCAATGATAAAAAATACTGAAGTCAAAATTTTAAAAAAATGCATATCTCAATGGTTTATAATAATAATTTCATAATCATTTGACACAAAAATAAAGTTTCCCTATTTATTCTGTTTTACACTTTTAAAACTAATGAAAAAGAAAATCTCTCAGCAGGACCATATCCAATATTTTATATATAAGTAATCAGCATTGATATATGGAAAAACTTAGGCAAATGTCATGTTTATTCATGTTTATTCAATTTTAGTTTACTTTTATTTTTCAAGGCTTGGTTCAAATTTGATTTCACTTGCCAAACTCTTTTTAATCATGATTCGGTATAAATTGATGTAGAAAAGTAACATGAAGGAATATTTAGCTACATTATTCATTGTGACTCTGCAATATCAAGTTGTCTGAAAATGAAAACGTGGTGATAGAGCGATGATTTAGTCTGTGATCTCATATATAGATGTAAAAACTATTTTATTTGAGTACTTTTTAAATACTCTGATCAAGATCCTTATATTGTCTATTTAGTTGAATAAGAATCAAATTATATTACCAAGCATAATGATTTCCATTTATGGGGCAACTATTTGCTAATAAATGGATGGCCATGATAGTTGGCACCATATGTTATTTTTCTACAAACTTGACTTAGATATGATACTAAGCAATCTAATATATGTTAGTTATTTTGAATATGGTCAATACATAACTGAATTTAAATGGAAAAATAAATAAATGTGTTGAGATACCAAGGCAAGGAACCCTAAACAATTCTAACATATGCAAAAGGATAATCAGAGTTCAAACATGTGGGTTCAGTGAATGTGATTTTCAGCACAGGCTAGAACTTTTGACAAAAGTATTTGATAGAGGAAAGTATGCTTTTGACTAATAGTTATGAATCATATTTTAGTGAAAAAAATTTCTTTAGTGTCATATTAAAAGCATTATAATGAAAATCACACTTCTTTTCCACTTGTAAAAATAAACACCTCTTGTGTTTATTCATTTTTCTTTACGTAAAACCCAAAGGATAAATTAAAATGTTAACAAGTTTTAAGTATGACTGTTGATGACTGTTCTGGATTGAAAGTATTATGTACCACGGAAAAGCCATTTTATTTCAAACCTGATCCAATCTTGTGGGGTCAGACCTATTGTTTAGGGTGGAAACTTTTGACTAGATTGTTTTTTTGGAGATTGTGACCTGACTTCCTGATTAGATTAATTCCACAGAAATGCTGCATGACCAGTTGTGGGTGTAGCCCTTTGACTAGGTAGGGATGTGACTCCACCCATTCCAGGTGGGTCTTGATTAGTGAACTGACATCCTTTAAAAGGGGAAACATTTGGGAGGAAGTTCAGGTGCAACGTAGATGCAGCCATTTCGAGATGCTTGGGGTGCGGAAGGAGGCGCTTGGAGTGCTGACAGAGAGCGTAGATGTGGACTGTTTGGAAATGCAGAGCACAGCACACCTCTCCATGTGTCTTCCCATGAGATGCTCAGCAAGCCAGAACCCAAGGTTTTGCCTGGAGAAGCTAAATGAAGGTCCACAGACAGTTAGAGAGGAAGCCACTGTAATCAGAAGCTGGAAGTAACAGATTTGGGCACAAGCACTGGTAGATACCAGCCATCTGCCTTCCCATGTGACAGGCATTGGTCTTTCTTCAATCAACATATGTTTCTCTGGATGCCTTAGTTTGGATGTTTTTGTGGCCTTAGAACTGTGGACATGTAACTTGATAAATTCACGCCCCCAGCCCATGCAGGTAAAACCCTAGCCTGCTGCCCTAAGCTCTTTGCATGTACACATGAGGGCCCCACCCCCTAAACAAGCACACACCAGACCCCCACCTCCCAAACTCACACTAAAAGCATCCTAAAAAAGGAAGAACGAAGCGTCCTGATTTTAAAACTTATTATAAAACCACACTGATCAAAACAGCATGGTACTGCCACAAAGACAGAAGCATTGACCAATGGAATCAAATTGAGAGTGCAGAAATAGACCACTAAGTCTATGGTTAACTGATTTTTGACAGGGCCCCCAAATTCATTGAACTGGGACAAAATAGTTTTTTCAATAAATGGACATGGGAGAACTGGATATCAATAGCCAAAAGAATGAAAAAGCCCCTTACCTTATACCCTATAGAAAAATTAACACAAAGTTGATCAAAACCTAAACATAAGAACTAGTACTATAAACCTTCTAGAAGAAAATTTAGGGAAATATCTTCAAGGCCTAGTAATAGGAGGTAGCTTCCTAAACTTTACAGCCAAAGCATAAGCAACAAAATAAAAAAAAAAAATAGATAAATGAAAACTCTTCAAAATCAAATGTTTCTACACCTCAGAAGACTTTGTCAAAAAGGTAAAAGGCAGCCAACTCAATGGGAGAAAATATTTGGAAATCACACATTGGGCAAATGTTTGATGTCCTATATACATAAATAAATCATACAACTCAACAACAAAAGAACAAACAACCCAATTGTAAAATGGGCTAAAGATATGAACAGGCATTTTTCTGAAGAGCAAATACAGATGGCTTAAAAGCACATAAGAGATGCTCATTTTCATTAGCTATAAGGGAAATGCAGATCAAGACTACAATGAGATACCACCTCACACCTATAAGAATGGCTGCTTTTCAACGAACAGGAAACTGCAAATGTTGGAGAGGACTTAGAGAAATTGGGACATTTATGCACTGCTGATGGGAATGTATAATGATACTGCTGATGGGAATGTATAATGATACAACTGCTATGGAACATAGTTTGTGATTCCTTAGAAAACTAAATATCAAGTTTCCTTATGACCTGGCAATAGCACTGCTTGATATATAACCAGAACAGCTGAAAGAAATGACACAAATAGACATTTTAACACTGATGTTCATAGCAGCATTATTCACAGTCACCAAAAGATGGAAACAATCCAAATTCACATCAAGAGACAGGTGGATACAACAAAATGTGGTACATACATATGATGGAATATTATGCAGCAGTAAGATGAAATGATGTCCCAAGATACATGACAAGATGGATGAGCCTTGAGGACATAATGCTGAGTGAAATAAGCCAGACACAAAAGGATAGATACTGTAGGACTCCATCTCCATTTTTATGACCATGGTAAAAGTAAAATCAGAGGCTTATAATAGAGAATTTAGGGGGTTTAGAGAGGCACAGAAGCTAGAAATCAGTGAATGGTTAGCTAATGAGGTTGAACTCAAATGTAAGGGAATAAATAGAAGTGAAGGCAGTTTTCTAGTGGGTCTGTAAGTAACATTACCATACTGAAGGTGAACATGATTAAAAGGGGTTGTAGAGATCTATGTGTCCCACTGATAACAGTAGAAATATAAATAAGTTCTTACATGAACTACTTCAAAGGTTTGATTCGTGTATAAATAGTGTTTAAGTCCAGGGTACAGGAGGAAAACTGCTATTGCATGCTCTGTGCTGTGTTTAACAGGAAAACATCAGCACTACCATAGAAACACCAGGGGTAAATAATGGGGGGAGGGATAAGAGTTAAGGGGAAGTTTAGATTTCCTATTTGGTGACTGTGTGTTTATTGGTTATCTTTCTCTTGGGAACAATGAAATTATCTAAAGTTGAAAGTGTTGATAGACTGTGGGCTTTGGGCATTATTCATGTTGCCTAATGAATGCAGGTGGCTGAAGTATGCAGTGACTGAGAAGTAGATTGGCAAACAATGGTATATACATATGACTGAATATTGTACTGCTGCAAAAAGGAAAGAAGTTGTAAGGCATGCAGCATTGTAAATGAAGCTGTGGGACATTTGGTGAGGCAAAATAAGCCAGAAACAAAAGAGCAATTATTGTATGGTCTCCTTTAGAAAATGCTTATAAGAAAACAGGGGCCTAGATTGTAAGATCTTATAGCAGTCACATTTAGTCCAGAATGGTAAATATTGTTTTTGGATTTTGGGAGGCTGTTTTATATATGTAGAGGGTGGTATTTAGAGATAAGGATGAAGCTGATCAGGTTGGATTAAGGTAATTCAGAACAGAGAGGTAAGGAAGACATTGTCTACATTTTGGAATCTCACCTACTCTTTAAGACCAAGGGAAGAAAGATTTATTTTGTTCAGAACCTAAATTTTCTGTAGCACATAATCTAACTCAACCTGTCTGGATAGCCCAGTTGAACAATTGAAACACAGGGAGCACAGAATAACAATGAAGGCTTTTAACCTATATAGCTTAATGTAATGCCTGGATTCCTCCTAGAATATATTAAGCAGATAATCAAAAATATTGGCAAAGTCCCTTGAGAGATAGGAGAAAAAATATGAAACTATTAAACTTTACCACCTGGGAAACTCCTGATACTGTGTCAAACATGAGGAACACCCAAATCAATAGGTGAAGCCCTTGATCTTGAGACTTGCTCTTGTAAAGCTTATATATATAGTGGAGAAGCTTAGCCTACCGATAGGTATGCCTAAGAGTTACTTCTGGAGGACCTCTTTGTCGTTCAGATGTGGCCTCTCTCTCTCTCTCTCTAAGTCCAACTTTGCAATTGAAATCATTTTCTGCCCCACTACATGGGACATGACATCTAATGGTGAAAGTCTCTCTGGAGACATGGGAGATGACTCCCAGGGTTGAGTCTGGCCCTGGCGCTGTGGGATGAATAATGCCATGCTGATCCAAAGGGGGAAAAGAAGTGAAACAAATAAGGTATCAGTGGCTGAAAAGAGTGCAAATAGAGTCGAGAGGCTACTCTGGAGATCACTCTTATGTGAGCTTCAGTCAGACATTGCTTCCTATCATAACATGCTAAACCCCAACCCAAACCATTCCAGTCAATCCTGAAAAACACCTAGGACATTATTCTACAAGGGTTTCATGCACTAGGGTAACTTTCCAGAAACCTACAACCTCCAGATGGGTCCCTGGACCAGATAAGTTCTAAAACCTAAAGAGGCCAGCCTCTCCAGAACATGAATTATTTCCATCTCCCTATCCCACATTACTGACAGCCCCTTCCAACATGAAAATGTTAGAATGGCCATAGCCCAAAGACTCATAAAAAGTGGGAGAAAGATTAAAAGTGGTAGTGGAGTTATGTAGAGAAGGTAGGGTTTAACAAATGAGTATGATTGCTGAATCATTAAATTGATATCTCTTTTAGTCTCTAGTATCTTAGAGCAGCTAGAAGTGAAAACCTAAAACTGTGGAATTGCAACCATACCAAACTTTGAAATCTGTTCTGCAACTAATTGTTGTGATGTGCTTTGAAATGTATTGCTTTTTGTATATATGTTATTTTCACACACAAAATAAGAAAAAGAGTCAATTGTGATGATAAAAAATACATATTTATTCCTTCTAGACTTTGGATCAGCTAGAAGGAAAAATGTGAGAGGATCGTATGGTGGCCCATGACAAACTCTAGGATCTGTCCTATCACTACTTGTTAAAGAGTGCTTTGAAAACTCTTGCTGTTTTCTTTCTTGGCCTTGTATATATGTTATACAATTAAAAAAAAGTTTAAAGAAATTCATACATATGTGTTTTCTCATTGGTGAATAGATCCAGAGGATCAGGTTGCATTTGGTAGTTGGAAATAGTACCTTTCAGGACCTTCAGGTCAATCCTATGGCCAAGTTCTTATTTCATAGCATAAAAACTAATGGGTGGGGTGGCCCATGGTGGCTCAGCAGGGAGAGTTCTCGCCTGCCATGCCGGAGACCTGGGTTCGATTCCCGGTGCATGCCCAGGCAAAAAACCAAAACAAACAAACAAAGAAAAACTAATGGGCAATGATGCTGTAAATAAGTTAAAATGTTAATTTCATAACTATTCATAAAGTTAAAAATATCAAGTGAAATATTGCAAAAGAAAATGGTAAAATAAGATTATTCCCAAACTTACAGTAAAGCATCATAAGTTATTAAAATTGAAAACTGGTTTAAAAACGATGCATCTGTTCAATATTGTTGGCCCAAACATATCAACAATAACTCTATGCATATTCTCGGTTATTTTTCTTCTGCAGTAAAACAAGAAACCTTTAAAGATAAATTAAAAAGTGTTCTATATCTTGATCGCAAGAGCTAAGCTTATTTGGTAACCTCTGCAGTATTTTTAAATTATGCTTGCTGATAAATATGGTTGGAGGTTCAGAATATCTCTTTTGAATCACTGAGTTTAATATGAACCAGAATCAAACTGTATGAAGGTAAACTGAATTTCCTTACTGTATAAGAAGTAAATTAAGTAAAAATAACTCAATTAATATTTGGGGAAATATTTTTCTTAGGGCTTTCCCTGTTGATACATAAAAATGCATGAGAATCCTTTTTTAGGCTTTTAATCAAATAAGTTTACTTCTTTATTCCAATTCAATATTATGTTTTAATCACCCACCAATTGGAATGAGGATTTAACCCTTCAGTGACATTGTGGGAGCCATTCTGACTAATTTCTATGCAAATTTTACAAGAATGCAGAAAGCAAAGAAAGATCGCAAATGTGTAAAGATTTTTAAACCTCAGGATTTATGCATTTGGAGCATATACATCTCCTAGATAAAATCCACTCTGAGAGCACACTATATGGTTCAACTTTATATTTACAGTACCACCTTAGTTAATTGTCAGTCAATAAATATTTACTGAACACCTAAAATGTAACAGAAACATATCTAGTCTCTTGGAATACAAAGGTAAATGTCATTCTTTGTTCTGGCGTCTAAGTGTCGGTGGGGAGATGTGAGAAATTAGGAGGTAATTTATAATTAGCTCAGTACAAATAGCTATTACATCAATGAACATTTCTATAAAGTGAAGAGAAAGCATAGTATTAAAAAAGTCAGTCTGCTTCAGGAAAACAAGACAGGTTTTACACATTCTTCTGCAGTCATTTCAGAAAGGGGAACATCATTTTCTGTTCCTGAAATATCATCTGATACCTCGATGGTAAAGGAGTCTGGAAAACAGAATCTCCTGTTGCCATAACATGGGACAAGTACTAAGGGCCGATTGCTAATGAGGAAACTCCAGCGTGGGCTGGGTCAGCAGCAACCACCCAAATCATTCGATGGAAGGCAAATTTGGACCTTACTCTCTCACTTGATAACTTAATATTTCTTAAATCTTCACACTCTTGGAGAGTAGATATTACGTCAGATTTGAAGATTAAGAAGCTTGGAGACTGACCCAAGAACATTCAGCTCAGTCTAATTTCGAAATGTAATTTGTTTATCACAACACACGTTCCCCTGTTCCAGACATGTATGACACAGAGGCATTGGGTATATTCATATCTTAATGTTCACTTGTCAGTAGTTTTCTCTCATATTTCCTTTCTATCATCTACAGAAATCCCAATAATTATGATTTCTTTATAGCCTTATGAGAATAATTTTGGAGTCATCAGCAATTTTACTGACATTTTGAGGGTTTCAGAATTAAAAATTTCATTTTTTAGATCAAACTACCACATCTAAGGAAGATCTATTACATTTTATAAATACTTCTTAATTTCTCATTTTTACTCCAAAAGTTTATGCATGGAATTTAAATGAAAAATCATTTTAGATGTAAAATACTTTATATAAATATATTTGTAAGTTTGTTTTCATTTATCTGATGTTTTATACATGAGTGCGGTGGAGAGGTTGTACCCATGATGAATACAGATAAATGATAAAAAATATGTGACATCAAAAATTAAATTTGCACTCAGATAACAGAACCATCATGCCTATTGTTAACTGCTTTTATGGAGAGTGAACCAGTTATATTAAGAAACACCAAAAATCAGTGACAAAATATCCTTGTCTAATGCTACCTTTACTTAAATTTAGATTGCATACAGGAATGAATGAGGCTGCTTTACAGGTGGATTTTCTTTGAATTTTTCTCACTGCAGACAACTCTGCAGTGTGGTATTGGGAGCAAATCTGCTGTCATTTTCCCAGCTGCTTACACAAAAGAAAATATGCCCAAATTCCCTACAGATAATTGCTGATGTCACAGGTGGCTGCCTTAGCCTGATAATTCAGGTTTCAAATGAGGTCATTTAAAAAAGTTTTCTGGACACTAAAAATTCTTTTTTTTTAAATAAAAATTGTTAATAGTTCTTATTTATGGAGTTTTAGCAATGTAACTTACAAGGTTTCATTATCGTCCCCAATGAGGTCAAATGAGGTCATTTAGAAAAGTTTTCTGGACACTAAAAATTCTTTTTTTTTAAATAAAAATTGTTAATAGTTCTTATTTATGGAATTTTAGCAATGTAACTTACAAGGTTTCATTAGTTAAGTACTCTTAATCTTCACATTTTGCTTGTTAAAATGAAAGTGCGTTAATGTATTTCTATTAATGACTATTTAAAACCACTTTTTCCATTTCAAAGGTCAGAATTATGGTTTGCTTTGAAATTTATACCTTTATATGATTTTTTCTAAAAATATGCAAATTTTCCAGATTTGGATGCCTGGCCTTTTGTTTTTTAACTTTAAATACAGAGGCATTTATATTTTACTAACTAAAACATTGCAAGGGCTAGATAACAAAAAAGACTAAAATTCTGGAGTTTCATGAGCAGAAAAGATTGCTCATGTTTATTTATTCACTTTTTCTTTTAAGAAGCACCCCATGTATATATGGTATATAGCGAATACATGCACATATATTCACTATATATGCACATATGTATTAATAATACTGATGCATTTGCTTCTTTTGTTATGAGTACTTGTACCCTCCTTTGCTAGTAACAATAGCCCTTCCTCTCGTGGTAGTTTAGACTTTTTGTCTGTCAAGCCTTGCTCTTGATGTGGTTGCAATAGCAGATTCCCCATGATATCCTGATGAACTCTTGTTTATAGACCTATCTACTCAAGTCTAGAAATCCTGTGAATAAGGTAGGAGGTGGGACTCAGGAGGAGGGAGGACTCATGTCAAAATAATTGAAATGCTATCAATTGGAATTAACAGAAATCTGGAAATATGTATGGAAATGGAGCTTAAGGGTGGTATATAAAGATGGAAGGGACATCATCTTGAATTTAGTTGAAACGATTGAGATGATTTAATGTGTTAGCTTGAGACAATGGAAGTTGCTTTAACAATGTCCTTAATTGTTTGATATAAACCTTTACCTAAAGATGTCCTATTTGAAATAAAGTTGAGATAAGTACTCCTGTTCAGTACATTGAAGAGAAAGATACTGAAATGCTTAAGTGAATTCATGATGTAAGATCTGCCTATTCACCCACTATCTACTGACTCTGGAAGGGTCTAGAGGATA